>CAJQUW010016738.1:15000-105000 GCA_907163375.1 Prostheceraeus crozeri | reverse complement strand
CCCCCCAAAATCCCACGCAACCACGCAAACAAACTCACCTCAACAATCACAAAACCAACATCACCAACATGAAAAACGAACACACGTCCAAGAAATTCACCAGGGGCGGCGGACTGGTCGTCAGTAGGCGGGGACCGAAAAACACAAATCACAAAAAATAAAAATAACACAAACAAAAAACATAAAAACACAAAACAAAAACAAAAAAAAAAACACAAAAAAAAAACTAAATAAAAACACAAAAAAACAAACGGGAAACAACAAAAAAAAAGAAACAAAACAAAAAAACAAAAAACAAAAAACCACAACACCACCCCCCCCCCTTAAAAAAAAAAAAGGGGGGCGGCGTGGGGGCACCCCCCACCCCCCCCCCCCACCCCACAACGCCCCCCCACACACCACACACCACAACACACCAACCAAATCACCAACCACACCCCCCCCCCCACCCCCCAATCAAAAATAAACACACAAACAACCCCATTACAACAACAACCCAACACACCACAAACAAACCAAAACAAAAACCCACACACCACCCCCAAAAAAAAACAACCACCCACAACCAAAAAAAAATAAATCACAAGGCGGGGGACCCAAAAAAACAAAAAAAAAAACACCACCACAAACACCACCCCATAAACCCAAACAAAAAAAAAAGACGCAATAAACAAAAAAGAAAACAAAAACAAAAAAAAAAAAAACACACCAACAAAATACACAATCCCCACCATCCCCACTACCAAAAAACCACAGCACGGGGGGGACAAACAAAAAACCAAAATCCTAACATCAACCCACCACACCACAACCCCCCACACCCCAACCCACAACACACCACACCACCCCCCCCCCCCCCCCCCCCCCCCCCAAAAAACCCCCCACCACCCCCCCCCACCACACACCACCCACACCACACCAATTCCCCCCCCACCCAACCACACACACCCCACCCCCCCCCAACCAACCCCCCCAATCAAAAAACCCCCCCACCCCAAAAACCCCCCCACCCTTACAAACCCCCACCCCCCACCCCAACACCACCCCCCCCCCCCCCCCCAACCCACCCCCCCAACCCCCCCACCCCCCCACACCCCCCCCCCCCCACCCCAAACCCCCCCCAAACCCCCCCCCCCCCCCCCCCCCCAAACCCCCCCCCCCCACCCCCTCCCCACCCAACCACCACACCACCCCCCCCCTCCCCCCCCCCCCCCCCCCCCCCCCCCCCCCCCCCCCCCCCCCCCCCCACCCCCCCCCCCTCCCCCCCCCCCCCCCCCCCCCCCCCCCCCCCCCCCCACCCTCTCCCTCCCCCCCCACCACGCCCCGCCACCCACCCCAGCCCCCCCCCCACACCCCCCCACCCACCACCCCACCGCATCCCACCAAACAACCAAGCTCCAACCCCACCACCAAGCAAACGACCCACACAAAACCAACATACTTCCAAATCCAACACGACAAAACCCCAAACTTCACCAGCCCACCAAACACCCACCCAAAATCCCCAAAAAAATCTTTCAGCAACAGAATCAAAAAAAGACACACTCAAGGCACCCAAACAAACAACCCGAGCATCCCCAACAAACAATTCAAAAACCCCACAACCAACCAGCCAACAACGCAAACACACAATACCTAACCCACCAACCCCACACCCAAATCCAATCACAACACCCCACAGATTCTTCGAAACAACCCAAAACCAAAAAAGAACAAGCCCTCACAAAAATTTTTTCAAACCAAAATTCCACATCAAACAAAACCAACAAGTTTCACCAAAAGCACACCAAAACAAACACCCAAAACAAAAAAACCCAAAAAAAACAACCCCCCCACCACCCCCCCCCCCCCCGCCCCACCCCCACCCCCCCCGAAACAAAACCCCACACCCACAACCCAACACCAAAACCCCCAAAAAAACACGAACCACTACACCACCCCCCACCAACCGCCAAAAACCCCAACACACACCCACACCGACCACAGCACCCCACACCCAAACCCGCCCGCCCAAGATTTTCCAAAACCAACAAACAAACACAAAACACGCAAACAAAAACCCCAACAGCCAAAACCCACCCCAAAAAAAACCAAAAACAAAACAAACCCAAAAAAAAAAACAAAAAACAAACAAGCAAACGGGTCAAGTGACGAAGAGAATACAGTTTCATGTTCCTTCCTCTTCCGCAACCGAAGTTGTAGAATGCGAGTCTTGGCTAAATTTTCACATTCATTGTTTAAAATCAAATGTAGATAAATTCAATCAACGCGACAGCGCTCTCATTTTTGATGGTGTGGACTCAGCCATATTCAAAATTTCCCTATTAGAAAGTCATGCAGCTCGAGGCACATTTAAACTACCAAAAACGTTGTATAATAAGAAAGCTGTCATCAATGTCGATTGTAAATCACAGTGTTTCAAATATGCAGTCCTATCCATCCTTCACTATAATGATATCAACGCGCATCGAGATCGCACCTATAGCTATAGACAGTGGGAGGATGAACTAGACTTTGAAGGTTGTGATAGTAACAACATGAAAATCAAAGATGTAGAAACGTTCGAAAAACATAATAAGATTAAAATTGTCGTTCACGTGTGGGAGAAGGGGTTGAAGGGTGCCGTATAATTTTTTTCAAACGTTCAATTTGTTAGAACGTGTATAGTCAACATCTTATTAGTAAAACAAGGATGATAGCGAGGAATGGACTACTGTGGTATTCCCAATTTCGCTTGTTACATCACTTGCGGGACTCTAACGAGGTGGCAATTTAGTAATGGACCGTGAGTTCCGCTCATTGTGGAGTAAAGATAAAATTTGGAAATCATATGAATGGCTTGCAAAGCGAGGTAAATTACAAATGGATCGCATGGACAAAGATAAAAATATTTTCACATAGGTTTAATGGTGACGAAAATTAAGTCCTCCACTGGCGTGTCATTTCACGCAGACATAGAATGCTACTATTGATTGATATACTCATCCACAAGCCAGCAGTCCCATATCTCTTGCTATGAAGTATGGTTCATGACCACTTTAGGAATAGACTAAACATAAATGCATAACTTGGCACTAAGGGGTGAGATTGCATTTCAAAATTTCTAGAATTTCTCGATAATAAAGCTGCAATAATTTCAACAGATATATGATTCCCAATTGCAGCGTAAAGTCACTACATATGTCAGATGAATGACAAAACAAAAATTTGAAGTTGCACATCCTGCTCCTAAATGTCATAAAACGTTTGATGACGATAATAAAATACCCCTCAATTAAGACAACGTGCCGTGAGTCATGTATCACATCACTGGTAAATTTAGAAACGCCACTCTGCTTCCAAATGGTAACTTTTCACTTAGGTTGAGACGTCGTGTAGTACCCGTCATTTTTCATAACTTTAAGGGCTTGACAGTCACTATGCTCGGGAGGGGGGGATCAGTGAAAAGGAGGGTTGAGCCAGATGAAATCGTGGCAGTTTAATGTAATAGCGCAAACGATGACCTTCATCGAAAAAATTCATGGCAATGACTAGCAAATAGTACCAGTAGATAAAACTAAGAAAAGAAAATAAGACAGTCTTCTTCGAAATAAAATTTTTAGATTCATTTCAATTCATGTCAGCTTTAGGTCACTAGCCTTCTCTCGTTGTAATTCAAGTTTCTTCCCCATAGTCAAAACTTTGAAGAAAACACTATCCAAACTTAACGGATGAAATAATCACTCGCAAAGGGATAGTCTTTCCTTATGCGTATTTTAGCTCAATGTCTATAACTAAATGAAACAACCCCTTCCTTCCATTGACAAATTCAAAAACGATTTGGAGGCGTATGAATGAAGAGATTGTCCAGTAGAGGACTATGAACATGCTCAAGAAGGCTATGGTTCTGATAAAAAAAATTTTGATTTGCTTCGTAAACGTTTGGCGATTATATGATCGCCTGCATACTTAATTACTCAGTTTACTTAGAATTAGATGTCATTTTGCTGGCTGATGTACTTTCAGGAGTTTCGACGAGTAGTGCATTAGAAGAAGACAAAATTAGACCTTATTCCTATCCACTTTGTCAGTTCTACCAGCCATGTCCTTTAAAATCAGCCTTTAAAACATTTTGACTGGTGAGGACATTCATCTCTTAACAAGACCCGGAGATGTATAAAATATATTTGATGCGCGGAATACGCTGGTGGTGAACCCTCACATTTGTAAATAAACATCATATAAAATCTGAAACAGTAGGTGTATGATCATATCACCTAAAGTACTATGACCAAAATAATTTATATGGCAGTTCACTGTCTAAACCACTTACCTCATTCCGAGTTTAGTTGGTTAATCAAGATGAGGCTTGAGTATTACTCCAACCCTTCAAACATACTGAAGATTCCAGACTGAATGAAGGTGATTGGGTCCAACCTCGATATTTAGATATTATTTTGAAGTGGATGCGCATTGATTTATCCAAATAGTATTAAAAATAAAACTGCTGATTTCCCACTCGCACCCCACCTATGATCTGGCGAAGTGATAGAGATCCTGAATCTCTGCAAGATATGTTTTCACCATTCTGGTCACAATTTCATAAATAAACTTATACAAGATTTATGTGTGACTTTTGACAGCAATGGTACAAAACCATGCCGCAAACTTTTAATCACCCAATATGATAAGAAAAAAATTATCGCTGTACACTTCTGCATATATGTAAAATTCTATTTTAGACAGGATGGGTTATGTTCTAATAGTCAGTTCACCGCATTATCAAATTTAGACAGAAAGCCTTCCTCAAACCCTACATAGATAGTAACAGTCAAAAACGTGCACTCGCCCAAAATAATTTTGAAAAGGATTTTTATAAATATAAGAGTAACAGTCTATTCGGAAAGACCATGGAGGATGTTAGAAAACGTATGAATTACAAACTAGTCGTTGATGAACAAAAATATCACAAATTGACCTCATCACCTCTTTTCATTGATAGAGACATCATCGAATGAGGATCTTGTAGGTGTTTAAAATGATTAAATCAGAAGTGAGTTGTGCAAACCCATCTATATTGGGCAAGCGTATACGTTTTAGATTATTCCAAGCTTGAAAATGTATCAAAACTCCCCCTTTCTACAAAATATTAAAACCATGCCCTCTCGTAAAAGAGGTTCCGATTGCTTGTGGGTGGTGTGATACAGATAGTTTCTTTTTAGGGAATTACACTCAAAAAAAGATTTAAATTTTAATGAAGTAGGTAAGTCATTAGAAAAAATATTTCGATACATTCTAACTTACAATCCCACTCATCCATCCTCCCTATTTGTCCATACCCCCCCCCCCCCCCCCCCCCCCCCCCCCCCCCCCCCCCCCCCCCCCCCCCCCCCCCCCCCCCCCCCCCCCAATTATATTTTTTCTGAGATAAAGCCAAACTTGGTTGTTTTAAGGATGTGAAACAGCAGGAAAGGAAATAGATGAATGATTCTCCTCCGTCCCTAACCTATATAAATGTATTCCATGAAACTAAAAGAATGTGCAGATAGTATTAAGCGTGCTCCCCCCCACCCCCCCCCTTCCCAGGTATATCAAAATCCATTGTTCATAAAATGAAACATCGGTCCAGATAAGAAGGCTATAAAAATAAAACTATAACGTTTGTCAATATGACAATTTAAAATATCAAGTTCATACTGTTGAAACGTTCCACGTTCAAGAAACGAGCACTTTCAGCATGGAGCGATGAGGATAATGAAACCCTGGTGTTGGATTAGGACATAACACATCCCTTATCTTCCACAATGGACATCCTGACACATAACATACCTCCACCCAAAGAATAAAACTCACGCTACACATCAGGAGATGTATCCAACCAACCAATCATCTTTAAACTAAGTATTTTGATGTTGCTTTTTGTAGATATACATGGTTGTTTTATGTATCGCATGAGATCGTTTCTTCCTTGTGAATATATGCCTACAGTCAGCCCATTCCCCCTATATCTGTGAAAAGACTTTTTCATATACATATTTTTATTTCAATAAACATATCACAATGACTTCACTTTGTTTTCCGAAACAATAAAGTTACGGAGGGATTTAGAATCTGTTCACATGGATACACTACTCTGTAAACATTGGTAATTTTGATAGCAATAGAGGGTATAGTTTGTTTGACGACGGGATGATAGAAAATAGATTCAAACATTCTTCTCGACTATTCCCTTATTCATATGAAGCGTCTTTATCATGAATGAAATCACGTTTAAAATGTTATTCTTTTTTCTCGCCAACAGAAATAGGTAAGAATCAAATATCACTTTGAATGTAAAGGTGACTGTTCATGTTTATACAAGTGTCATTGGTCGTTTCTATACCAATCGTTATGCGCTGAGCAGCAAACCACAGTTTGTAGCATTGAAAAGCCAAAGAGTTTTTTCAAATTTTTATCAATTGACATTGAATGTCATCACCCGTTTCAGAACAACGCGTTGATTTTCAATTGAAAACGAAATGTGGTGTGTCTTTACATTTCATATTTACTTTTCATCACATGCTTCAACTTTGTTTGTATATAAGGATTTACTACATGAATGAAGCTTTCAACTGTATGATATAGACGCGCGGCATTATATTGATAGCAACTTTAGATTCTCATAAGACTGGTAAATTTTCTTGATGCGAACGCCATAGATGTCCACCCACCATTCATCATTAACTGAATCAGCTTTAGTGTGATATTCATGAGAACCATACACCACACCGCTTCCATTAATAGGCGTATAATGTTCTTACAAAATGACGCAAGGTTGGAGAGAAATAAACTGTAAGTTTGTCATTTATATTTCTGAATAACCAAACTTATTTTTGTCCGCCATAATTTTCTCTCCGATACTTCTTACCCACAGTTCATTCCATCGTTTTTACTAACTCAATAAGTGATAAAGGTTGAACACCACGCTTTTTCAAAATGATGCGTTCTTCGCATTCTACAAACATCTTCATCAAATATTTTAAATCTATAATGAAATTTGTTGATTCGAGTTGAATAAACTTTTTTAACCATTTGCAGTAGCAGTAGCAATTGACGTTAGATGTAGTCCATGACCAAAACCAAGATGTGGATAGAATTCACTATCCAACCTCAGCGTAAGACCTTTAGTAAAAGAATGAAAGCGGAGGAACTGTCTCCCACTCCAATGATAGATAGTAAACTCATAAGCTTTCTGATTTTTATTCTTCATGATGGAAGTATTACCACTGTTGAATGCCTTAATAATTTTCTCATTCCCAAATGGCTCATAAGAAATCTGATTTTATCTGAATCCATTCATAGTTCCACTTTCCATCTGATGTTAATTGTATGGGAACTGAAATGCATTATTCATCGTTATTCCATCATGGGTGCGAGGAGGTCAATATCATTTCTTCCAAATCAATCACATTCTGAATATTGCTATCATTAGCAATACTAGAAACGCCAAACCTCCATTCACCTTCTAAATGCAGTGGCCGATTTAATTCTACTCGATAGTCTGATGGTTTATTTTTGGGAATTTTATTCATAGAAGCATTACTGGGCAAGTAGATTAGAAACGAGTCCTTATTTTCACTTTCCATATTATTCACATTGGAAAAATATATTTGCATACTTTTGCATTAACTCTTCATTCGAAAATGGAGTGTGATACTTGTCACAGCATCTTTATGAAAAGGAATCAACGCACCAGCATCGTCATAAATGGCAATATCAATTTGTGGGATGTAGTTTGATTTCAGCTTTGTATAATGCACTTTCTTGAAAGTATGCTCAGATAAAATACTGCAGCTTTTTGGCTGGTATGGTATCATTGCTAGCAATGGAGCTTAAACATCTACCAAAAGTACATATTCACAAATAATGTAATATATATGAAAATAGTTAATACGACGCGAAAGGGACATGTCTGCGCTAGCTTTGGTTACAGTACCACTTTTAAGATATTTTGATCAAAACCCAAAAATGTCCATTAGAGTTTTATCCATAATTAGTTCAATACCTTTTCCACTTATAGTGAGAGACAAAGTACCTTCTTTTTTCAGAAAAATGAAATATGTTGCTCATTAATCACTTCATTTAATAATCTACAACCAATTTAACCGAAGTAATAATGCGAGGCATTCACACTCTTGTTTCATGTAAGATACCACCTAAAGGCTTCTACACACTTTCTGTATAAAGATACGGTCCATTCTGTATCAAATTGATTTGACCTATTTCACATGGTAAATGTTTGCATATACAGATTTTTCCATGAACAGCTGCAGAACGATGTCGTAAGAACTGATGAAAATCTTTTGAACAAACTAATACTAGATCACATCATTTAATTTGCTTATTGCAATATGATTAGATGATTTAATATAAGTCAATGTTGCCACTTGTTTGCCATCAACTCGAAGGAGATAATTAAATTTCTTTTCTTTCAATAATGTTTCAGGAGTCATGTTTGTCTTTCTTGGCTTAATCACAATCTTCTTCACTCAACGTCTTCTCATTTCTTGGAATAAGATCTACATAATAAGCTTCCTCTCGATATATTAACTGTTTATGACCACTTATGTGGTAATTAACGTTAAAATTATCATAGCTTGTTAAGGCGCTAGCGAGGTAGCCTAAATCATTTCTTAAACTTGGACTTAAACCAACAATCCAATCTTTCTCAACTAAATGATGTACATAATTATAATCATCATTGTGTGGAGTAAATTGGGCAATATGTTTAAACGCTTTATTCAAGAAATCATATATAAACTTTTTACATGATAAGAGATCTTTCTTTGGCCACTGTGGAATGTATACTCGGCACCCCTTTTCACATAGATAAGCAGCTGTACGCCTCATATTAATAGTCATCACCTCATGATCAAAAGTATAGACACAGTTGCTATAAACAAGTTGAGTGACACCCACTTCCCAATTCCAATTTAGCTGTTGTGCATGATCAATGGGAGTAGAAAAGAGTGCGGCTCGATTACTAGTAAATCTCTTTGTAGCCGCATTGCTAAGCAAAATATGATAAAACGACATTTTTATATTGCTAATCTGCAACTTTGCATAACATCATGAAGACTTGGATTTTTGGACTCTCTACAATATATCAGAGTTGATCGTGATGGAAACGTACATTTCAAAAATTCTCATGGTCATACATCAAGAGGAATTACATTAACATGGCGACAATTTGTCAACCTCAATGATATCATGAGGGATTTGGAATATTTTGAAACATTAAGATTCATCTCCTTGGGTGATCAAGTTTGGCTTCAACATTACAGAAATGAAATTCAAATCTACCATTCTCATTCCGCAAACTGTTTCTCATTTCGCAAATACAATTGGGAGAAGTATAGAAGATATATACATCGCTCCATCATGACATTTATTCGTCGTGAGTTCATCGCCCTACTATGCAAATCTTAATCAGACATGACTACCACACATCATGAGTTGGAAATTAGATTCCCTACAACGTATTGAAACGGATCATGATCGAAACGTCTATTTCAAAGATTCAACTGGAAATGTGAGAAGAGAGTTTGCTTTATCTTATCGTCATTTTCAATCTCTACATCATATCATGAAGGACTTGAAATACTTCTATATGAAAAGACATTCACGTATTGGAAATCGCATCTGGCTGCGCGTCAACAATCGGCGAATTCAACTCTATCATTCCCAACTTCATACTAACTTCACATTTCATCAAGGTAGTTGGGAAAAGTATAAAAGGAAGGTACATCGCTCAATTTACTCATTCTTTCATCATGAAGCGCCATCGCTACACCATCGTCAACATTCTCCGTCGCTTCAGACTCTACACCAAAATCGATCTCACAACATTACACCAACAGCTTCCAAACAGCAAGTATTACCCGGGCCGTCCTCAAATGTTAGTGGTGAAGATGAACAATTCACGGAATCTTCAACTCTTCCCAAATGGGACTGTACAGATTCTCGGCGCCCTTTCTCATTCATCGGCGCAGTCAATGCGCTTAGAGCTACAAAGACTACTACGTCGGATATGGAAGAGGGAGAGGTGTGTGATGTCGAATCTGACTGTGGACAATATGGTGATCTCTACTCAATTGAGTGACAGTCTATCATTTTTGAAGATTCGTACCAGCAGTTACAGTTTGTGTTATGAACCCGAACTTTTTCCTGCAGCTCTCATTAGTTGTTGGTTACCTGTGCATGTGGCAATCTTTCATAATAGTAAAGTGATCATTACTGGACTAAAATCTCATGTACAAGCAAATATGATCCTAGACTATCTCATTGAGTATGTACGTACCCAGCGGATTGTAAAATAAAAAACAATTTTTCCAACATGATGTTTTTATTTCAAATCATGATAGAACTTACAAATCATTTTTTCATTAGAGGATGGATTACATGAAAAGTTTTGAATAACAGATGCAAATCGAGATACATGTAAACGTCTTAAGATGAAGTACAGTACAAAAGCACCACACGTTGATGAAAGTGGATGTTGTAGTATGCGTTCATTTCGCTGATATTGACGCGTATGTTTTTCTCAACCACTGCTGTGTTGGTATATTTGGAGGTTGAGCAAGAGAGTCAAATAGTTCACCACGTCGGTCTTCTCCAATAAAGATCGCTTTCCAATGCTCACCGCCTAAATTCTGCGAATGAGTGTTTAGCACAATAAAGATGGGATAGTGATTTACTGCAGGTGGTAAGGTATCGAGTGAATAGACATTATCGAAAGCTTTCAACGTCGCTTCGTCTGCATTACGCTGCACTTTAGTCTTAATATCGTCAGCAGTCAACCAACTCATTAACGATTATACTGAAGAATCACGTCACGATACTTTGTAATTTCAATATTTGAATCGAAGACTGCATAAATTAATACATTGATCGTCTCAGGTAGTGTTCTTTTGAACGTCAAATCCAAACGAATATTATGAGGCACGTTCGCTTGACGATAGGGTGCACTAATATCGCTGTCAGCAGTCAAATCAAATGCATAAATAGTATATCCACTCTTAAACTCTTTCATAGTCAGTCCGTTGGTGTCATCCGTATTGTAAAAGCCAAAGACATCCATAAAATCAACATAACTGCGCATAAATTGATCCGAAGCAAAATCTGGTTTGTAGGGTGGACCAGGATGACTCACACCATTAACACGTAAAGCAATTTCACTTAACTGATTGTGTTTAAAATTGAAAGGATTCTTCTTTATATTACCATTAAATGCATCATTTTCAACCATTGCCACCATGAGGAGCTTCGGTGCTTCCGATGGAAAGAGGCCATCTTTCATGAAACTCTTTTGATCTTTCGGAATTGTAAAGGTGAGAAGCTTTGTATGCTGAAAGGGGTAAATGGCATTTTGGCGGTTAAGACCTTCAGCATGCCCTCTAATGACACTTTGATTCGGTACTACTCGACGAATGTAAAGTGCAATATCTTCCACATGAATTCTAAAATTGTCAACTTTAGCAAATGCATTCAGCGCAAATTCAGGCTTATTCAATGTCAGCTTGAGTCGCATGCTGGTATTACACAGTAAAAACTTTGACTGTCTAAAGAAGTCTAAATTCAGCGGACCATATAGCTGACATACTCTACTATCTTTAATCATAGCAGATCGCTTTACAAAGCCACTGTTTGTTTCAACATCAAATTTTCCTGCTTCATCTCTGTACCATCCCATGGCTTCCATATGACTTTTTTGTGCTGCTGGATGAAACTGTGATACATGATTGAAATATGATTTATAGGGATAATCGCTTTGACCACCTTCCACCTGCTGCTCTCCAATCGTTAGAGAAACATCACGAAGTAATGTAGTCAATGGTAAATTGTTCAGTCCAACTGTATGTGCATCGTCAATAGCAGTTCCATCTGCTTGCTGAATTCTAAACCTCAAATCAAGCATCGCATAACTCAAATCTATGTAGTCATCACTACCACCAGGAATAACAAATTCAATGGGGCCAGCATTCTCAGCTGTTCGAGGATGATAATCTACAATACTTGAACTAAGAATATCTGTCTGTATGGCTTGTTGATCAAACAAACAAAAACCGAAGTTTTACACTCCATGATAGAAGTTATAGCAGCGTCGTCGTTTAGGCGCCTGATGAATGATTAGAGCCTCTACGACGTTTGCGTGAATGCCTTTTGACTGAAGATCGCACCTTACCAGCTCCGCGATGTTTCCTCCTTCCTTTATTCATTCGTTTAGGTGATTTCTTTCCTTGAGTAACACCAGCAATGGTCTGCTTCAATGTTTTTAAACCGCGTTCCTTCCCACGATTCAACAAACTGCTCTTAAAACTTCTACCTCTGGAAAGATCACTAGCAACATCACCAGCAAAGCCAACGGCATTACTTAAAACATTTCGTTTAAAGATCTACCGACATTGGATATGAGAGGTGCTACAACAGATTTCAGTGCACCAAGTATGCTACCTCCACGTTGGCGGCGAGCGCCGATGTAAATTTGTCCTCCACCACTTACGTAGGAGGGTCGTGAATAAAATGAGGCAGTTGGATTCATAGCTCAAACCCTAAACATTGTTAGTTACAACTTTGCATGAATCACTGTCGATCACTTAGATGAAAGATGTCGGCACGACGCATCCAAGAGTTCATACTTGAAGGATAACCAGTCCATTTAACAAGACACCATTCTTCACCTTGCCGTTTTTTACATCGAATGATTTTCTCTACCAAATATGTTTCACTTTCAGTGACTACCTCAATCTCATCGCGGTAAAAGCTACCCTCAATTTCTTCATTATCGTAATCTTTCAACTTGTAGGTGGTCGGAGAGTCTTTTTGATTAATCCTTGATACTGTAAATACCTCCTCTGTCCAATTCGGGAGGTACCCTTTAGCAAAAACACTTTTCACTTTTGAGATACGAACTTTATCGCCAATTTTCACATCACTTTTCACATGAGTGCGTTTACGTTGGAATGATTCGCGCACTTTATCTACATTGTCAGCATTTACATCTACTGGTCTGAGTCCAATAGAACGATGGATAGAGTGATTGTAGGCATGGAGTGTATCTTGTAGAACCTTTGTCCAATTTTGTGTCAAGTTGGCAGTAAAATGTCGCCACAAGCGATTTTTTAATGTGCGATTAAAACGTTCAACGAGTGCAGCTTTATAAGCGCTCTTTACACTAAACAACTCAATGTCATGCCTCTCAAATAATCTTGTCACATGCTGATTTTCAAACTCTTTTCCTTGATCACTCTGAATTCTTTTTGGAATGCGACCTTCTCGAAAAATTGTTTGGAATGCTTTTGCTACTCCTTTCCCTTCTTTAGTTTTAAAGGTTGAGCCCACGCATAACGCGAGAAAATATCAATGACGGTTAAAATAAAATTATTGCCCGAGTTATGTTTTGAAATGGAGGCAACATCACACAAATCTGCTTGCCACTGTTCATCGATGTCATGAACAATATAATGGCGGGTGCGGTACTTCTTTTTCGCTTGTTTGTGGAGTGTATAGGTAGCCTGACCCTTTAACCATCGTTTCACTTGTGATTGTGGAAGACCACTCGCTTTTGATAATTTCTTGATAGATGCAAATCCTGCCGGATGTTTTACATCATAATAGATTGACTTCAAACGTTCAGTCGATGACGACTGACTCTTTTTCCTCCTTCTCATCTTTTTGTTTTCTTGCCTTTCTACATTTACAACAACTGCAGCATTTAGCTTTAGCGGTTTTGCGATCGTGTTCACATTGCTTAGGGGTTTCATTATGAGAGCTGGCGCAGCAAGTGCAAGTGACAACGACATTCACCTCTGGCGGCTCATTACATGGCAAGCAACACATCTGCTTCATATTAATAGTCTGAGAACATGTATTTCCTGGGAGGAGCTGTTGTACGTTTTCCTTTTACCAGTTTTAGTGGCGATGTAGATCTACGTCGAGTTCTTCCTCTTGTTTGCTTAGTGAGTGTGGGAGGGGATGTAGCAGGTGACGCCTTAAACCAATTTGTTGGCATTTTCATCGTCTGAGGCATTGGAGTAGTAGCCACTGTTGAATCAAGTTCTTTCAATGTCTCATTATTTAAAGCAAATTTTGGCACATTATGCTTTTTCAATAGTTTAAGAAAGTATGACCAACCAGGTGGAACATAGCCCTGACGGCGCTTTCTACGTGTCGCATACTGAATCAAGTCTTCATAACGTGAAGCATCAATCACTTTATTTTCATCTGTAATGATTTCTCCTCTATCATTTACATTGAGATGGGGCTCAATACTGTTGAAAAGAGATATGGCATGTGCGCGAGATGCTAAAGGTGTAGCAGTCGATACAGAGTCACGCATCTTATTCTTCAAGTTTTTCAATTGCTCAACAGTTTCCGATTGTAATAATACAGCACGATGTGGATCTTTGATGTGAACATTTTGCTGATAATCTATTTCTTTCCTATACATTTGATTTGCAAGAGGTTGCTTTACTTGCTGCATGGCAGTCAATTGTACATATTCATCCTGAGGAATAACAATCATGCGAGAATAAGAACTCATAGTTTGTAGATAATCATGGGAGTTTTCAAAATATCACTTCGAAATCTAAATTCTTCCGGACACTCTTGCGTAAAGTCAATGAATAAGTAACCGTATGGTTTTTCAGTAGCTGCTTGAAAAAATTTCAATTAAGGCTTTTGATCCTCTGGGTGCAACTTGTCGCGCTAAAATTTCAAATTGACTTTTATCTCGCGGATTCTTGAAAATAGCATAATAGTGTGTATTCAGGTTTCGTGTACGAGCTTCTTTTCCATCAGGAAACAAATTTTGTGTAATATAGATGATAAAACACCTTTTATGGTGTGCTGCGCGAGTGAACATATCTGTAACATCTTTTGAATTCTTACTTTCTTTTAATAAATCATCCAATACAACAACATCATTAGACTGAAGTTTATCCACTGGAATAATTCCTTCATGTCGAATAAAGTTGCGACTTTGCAATTCCTGAAACAGCGACGGTTGATAAATACCATAACACCAAATCACTCGATTGATAGGTTCCTTAAACAACTCCCTTCTTTTATCCAATAAATTCAGCGTGAAAACAGTTTTACCTGCATGAGATGGACCTGATACAGTCAGAACTTTATCACATTGAAGTCTGAAATCCATTTTATCACTTTGAGATTCAACATTTGCATAATTAACGCTTAGAGCCAAAGATATTACCCAATACGTTGCCCACGGCAGGAGCTATCATTGGAAGTATTGCTGAAAGGAAACCGCTCTTTTGTGTTAGAGTTTTCCTCTTTCTTTGAAGGGTGACTTTAGGATTGGAGATGAAACGCAATTTCGTAGCATATCGCATAAGTAACTTTCGTTGTTTTGGCGCTAATTTCTTCGTCCTCAACTTCCTCACATGAGAAATAATTTCACAAATGAATTTATCGTTAGCATGTCGTATAGCATTGTATCGCTGATTTGCTTTCATTCGTCGGAGAGCTTGAATGGCTGAAGAAAACTTTTGACTTTTACGTTTCGCCATTTTCCGTGTTAGTCTTTGCTAAAACCTATCTTTACCACATTTGCATAGGTACTAACTATTGCGACATAAGTGACACTCGAAATGAGCAATATCACAGTGGTTACATTGGCAAAGTTGAATGCAATTACGTATGAAACAGCGTTGACGAAAAGCATGCTTACATCTCTTGAAGATGCGCTTTTCATTTCCATCCTTTCGCTTACATACATCGCAACACATAGTTTCACCGTTACTGATGTCTATAGCAAGTCTTTTTGAAGATATGAATTTGCTAGCCTTTTCTAAATAATAGACGCATGTACAGAAGGAATATACTTCGAGAGTGAGCAGACATAGCTCGAAAACCAGTTGTGCTACAATCAAGTACCACTGCATTTTTAATTTTTCTTTATAGAAAGTTGAATGTGAATATCTGAAATCGCTTTAATCACTAGACTGCTGCCATGATGGTTAAATGCGTTAAGACGTTCAGCAATTTTTATCATATGTCTTTTAAAAAATTCTTCGGGGTGATCTACCACTTCCATTGAATAAGAAGCAAAATGGAAAGAACGACTTTCCGCCTCTTCCTTTTCAAAATGACTAAACTTAACTTTCGCAACTAATCGCGCCATGACAATGCTATCAGAGAATGTATTCATTAACTCCCAAATTCTAACTCTGTCGTTTTTCGCCAATGTCCCAAAATCTTAAATGGCGTCTCACATCTAAACGAAGGCAGATAGGAACAAGCCGATTCTTTCACTGAATTTGTCTCACTCTTAGCTTTCAAACGAGCTATTGCACGACAAAATCCGTCCAGTAGAAGCCAAGATCGAAGCTAGCTGTCCAGAGGGGGGGAGGTCAGTGAAATATGATGAAAAATGTTTTGGTGACGGTCCCAGGTCGAAATTCCACACTTTGGAAAATTTTCAAAATTTTACCCATACAAAGCCACTCTGACACTTAGGATTTTTTCAGGTGAGCGAGCTCCGACCTAAAATCTTGTAACCGCTCTAACTTGTGAACGGCTGGTCCGATTGACTCGCAATAAAAAATGTTGTCGAGCAGTTTTTTCTCCTCTTTCAAACGAGTAGCTGTAAGACAAAATCCGTCCACTAGAACCAAAGTTAGAAGATTGCTGTCGGGGGGGGGGTCAGTGAAATTTGATGAAAAATGTTTTGGTGGCGGTCCCAGGTCGAAATTCCACACTTTGGAAAATTTTCAAAATTTTACCCATACAAAGTCACTCTGACACTTAGGATTTTTTCAGGTGAGCGAGCTCCGACCTAAAATCTTGTAACCGCTCTAACTTTTGAACGAAGACAGATAGGAACAAGCCGATTCTTTCACTGAATTTGTCTCACTCTTAGCTTTCAAACGAGCTATCGCACGACAAAATCCGTCCACTGGAAGCAAGCTGTCCAGGGGGGGGGAACGTCAGCCGAAAATTTTTTCTCTCCGATTGACTTGAAACTCACCCTACCGATGCAGAATTTCACGCTGAATCCGAATCTGACCTCCGTTTTCTCATCCGATGCTTCGTTTGGACGCTACACACCAAAACGTCCCAAATTCTAACTCTGTTAAAATTTTGAAGAAAAATTTTTTCTCACCGATTGCCTTGAAACTCACCCTACCGATGCAGAATTTCACGCTGAACACGAATCCGACCTCCGTTTTCTCATCCGACCACTCCTTCCACTCGAAACAACCCATTTTACAACCCAACATTCAGCAGATTGCACCAAAAACATCACACACTATAGCCTCAAGACTAATCCTGGCGGTCGCCCAAGTCCACCACGACACTCTATCGTTCCAGAGGGGGGGCACTCAGACACGAAGCACCACGGCGGCCGACCACGACACTCTGCCGTGCCAGAGGGGGGGGGACTCAGCGATGGCGGCCATCTTGCGCGGTCCAGAAGTGGAGTTTGGCTTACTACTCACGTCCTCTAGCTTCAACGTCGCTGGTTCTAACCTACCCACGACTGATGAGGCCCAACAGGCCGAAACATGTCTCGTGGTGGTTACATCTGTTGAGATTTGATAAATTTATCAATTGCCAGGTTACTTGTCTAAATATGTAATGAGTAGCGCCTGTGTGAAGCGCCTCAATCTCGGATGCGGTATTAGGTGATTGCAGAATGCAGTCCGCCCTCCACGTGCCTGCGTTAAAGCAGTGCCTTCCTGGCTAATTCACGCTCTCAACAGATGGTCCGGTGGCCTTGTGGTTAGAGGGTATGCTTGCACGTCCTCTAGCTTCAACGTCGCTGGTTCAAACCTACCCACGACTGATGAGGCGCAACAGGCCGAAACATGTCTCGTGGTGGTTACATCTGTTGAGATTTGATAAATATATATATATATATATATATATATATATATATATATATATAGATACGAAATGTGCGCTCCTGCCCCACCGAATTGTACTCTCCTGCCCCACTTGTACTCTCCTGCCCCACGGACGAATATGAAATGTACGCCCCTGCCCCACAACTGTACGCTCCTGCCCCCATGTGCACTCCTGCCCCACGTATGAGCTTTTGCGGAATATGATTGTGCATTGATATGTACTGTTGTGAAAGAAGTTCTATGGCTGTCAGCGCCTCCAAATGCCTGGTCCGACGATTGCTGTAGGCCCTGGTCCCTTCAATTTTCGTATTTAGAGTTAGCTTTTGCGGAATATGATCGTGCTGTGATATGTACTGAGATATATGACAGTCAGAGAACCTCCAAATGCATGGTCCGTCCATTGCTGTAGGCCCTCAATTTTCGTATTTAGAGTTAGCTTTTGCGGAATATGATTGTGCATTGATATGTACTGATGTGAAAGAAGTGCTATGGCTGTCAGAGAACCTCCAAATGCCTGGTCCGACGATCGATTGCTGTAGGCCCTCAATTTTCATATTTAGAGTTAGCTTTTGCGGAATATGATTGTGCTGTGATATGTACTGATATGAATGAAGATATATGACAGTCAGAGCACCTCCAAATGCCTGGTCCGACGATTGTTGTAGGCCCTGGTCCCTTCATGTACAAGTGGGGCAGGAGAGTACAATTCTCGGTGGGGCAGGAGAGCACATTTCGTATTTATATATATACCGATATATCGAGTCGATATTGATTATATGTGGCTAGCTCTCGATATAAGCGATCTCTCGATGCTAGCGATGACAACACCCGGCGGTCTCAATGTTTCGCTTTTATCAAGAGTAATGTAAGATGTAATAACAGTCTGAACTCAAAACGCAAAGGAGAAGATAATGAGCATCGAATTAAGATGTCAGAAAATTAGAAGTCTTGCCACTACGTTTTCTTATCGACAAAAGTGCATGGCGTAGTCATTCGTCGAAGTCAAAAGATTAATAATTATGAGCAATGAATGTTTTGACTAAGATCGCGCTGCATTTCCATGCATATTTGACGGTCACTTGTAGGCTGCTCATGTGTGATTGTGTCACTGCCGTTACGTGAAAAGTTATGCGGATAATACATTGACAGTGCTAGGTGATATTTTGTCCATGCAGCCCACCACCCTGGCATTAGCAGGTTTTCTACCCTCACAATATTTCGTTCAAATGTGCAATTTTGACATCATTTATCAGATATCTGTATTCATATAAACCACAGATTTAGAGAGGGAACAGATGAACTATTTACACAACTACGTGAAGCCCGTAAACACAGGACGGGAGAGACACTGATGTGCGATAGACAGGCAAGAAACAAATCGCGATCTGATTACAGCGATGACTTTTGCAGGGTAAACATACTTGAGAAACTATCATTGTCATGTCAATTTATTTTTTTGTCAACAAAATAAGCAAACCCAATGAATTGTGTCACATACTTATCAATTAGTGAATAAAGTGCCCAAGATATTGAACCTCTTTTAGATTAATTCATTTGTATTTAAGTTTAATTCCTATTCATCGTAGAATGATTTTTCTAAAATGAGGATGCATCCATGCTCCAAGATTAGATCAGACCTAGACCTAAAAAAATGAGAAATATAGGATTTTTTCGGAAAATATTGAAGAAATGTAAGATATTTCCAGCAAATTATCGGAAAGTATGGGATGAACCTCATGCAACATAAGAAAATGAAATTTGTTTTATTGAAAAATTATTGATCCTTACACAGATCAACAAAATTTGTTAAATTTGTTTTCCAAATGATAAAAGTTAAAATTTATGGTTTGCTCAATTATGTTCTTAATAAGCGAATGCCCATTTTGAATAATCCCCAAAACATAGGAGAACTAATGAGGTTATCTATAAATCTCGAATATATGCATGTATGAGAAAAAGAAATAAACAGGAATGGTGCAATCGACTAATTCTCGAATGTTAACAAAACATCCATGGAAAATAAACTCGATGTAAGAACCACAGTAGAAACATGCATCTTCTGTCTGTGTATAATAACAATTCTCTTCGGTCTGAGTTAACAATAAGTTGGTTTCATAATATGAACTACAATCGATTTGGTAACAAAAATTTATGAGTGATCAACAATAATTACAAAATGTTGGTAACAGATAAACTATAGGAATAGAAAATATCTACAGAATAATTATTGGGAAAAACAGTTGATCAAATATTAGAATATATTATGGAAAGCCAGGAAAGGAAATCGTCTATTGATACAACTTGGTGGGAACATAAATTACGTTAAGGCTATTGTTTCAATGTAATCCCTAGATTTCCGGTGTATAGGCAGATATCACAGGTATAATATATAAACTGATAAATGATCAAGACTTTAGTAGTAAACTTCTGAAATGCTGTATGAACAGACAGACAAATTATGAAAAGCGATAGGTTAAATCAATAAAACTAAGAAGCTTTTTCGATATCTAGAAGTATCATTCAGGATGTCCAGCATTTGGGTTTCGTTGATGTTAATGTGTATGTACTTTATCATTCAAATTCATTTATACACACTAAGCTTTTAATTTTTATTCATTTAACTAAGAAAAATGCGGTATTGAGATGTATGCAAATCAGGAAATTTCAAATCATAAACCTCCTTTAAGAAAAGGTGGATTTTAAGATGAGTTGGACTTTAAAAACGTATCGAATTTCTTTCTTTTTGTCCAGGTTTTTCTGTTTACTCTGGTTTTTTCAATTTTGGATTTAACGACCGTTAACTTTTCGTGAGCCGTTTCCAGCATTGATTGGGCCACGCTCACATCCAAAAACTCTTCATCATTGAATTTTCTTCAATTTTCCGTTGCCGATTTGAATTAAGGCGCTAGCCGTTCGATACTCTATTCGTACATTGAGGAACACAACATGAAGTCATCATTGCTTTGGAATTATCATGAAAAAGTAACAGGTCAGCTTTAGCGCAGCCCACTACTGCGATATCTGAAGTAAACATCTGTAACGACTAACGTTATCATTTCATTAAATCTAAATTCCCTCTAAGCAGAACTGCTGTAGAATGATGCATGTCGACATCAATTTATCTCAAAATGGACTTAGCACGCAGATATGTCACATACGTGAGCATAATCATCAAATTCCCAAAAATGTAAGATATTATCGTCTCAACGCCATAAACATCCGTTCTGACCAACACATTTCCTGTTTTTTGCCTGTCTATCACAAATTGTCATCAAAGTAAACACCGATCGGCGGGCTTCAACGCCGTCAGCGTGAATTGCGGAAAGCAGCTCTCTAAATCTGTGTATAAAGCACCCATCTACATCTAATCAATATGTTAATATTTTTCCGCTTTGCTTGCAGATCAATCTATCATTCCTGAATATGGAAGAATAATCGGTAAGACCGATTCAATGTGTTTATCTGAATGTTCGAATATTATAAAATTACGCTGTCGACTATACATACGTGGGGTGTCCAAGAATTAGTGGCGTATTTTCTGAGAAACCAACTTCCGGTTATCCTAAATAACTTTATTGACACTCATTTTAAAGCTGAAAGCGTGGGGAATGCAGCCCTCAAAAAAGCTAATTCCTATCTAGAATACAAAAAAAGTTATCGATTATTGAAAATCACGTAGTTACATGCTTCATACACAAATGTCATACATGACACACACACTGCACTCGCGAATCTTTTTTACGGTGAAGCACGTCTGTTCATCGTCCCCAAGTCTATTGTTCAATGACAGCGAGATGCAGATGTCTATTGACACTACGACGAGGCTCGTGCTATTGTCTGCACCGTTCATTGCCTAATTTCATTGCCGCACCGTTCATTGCCTCAATCGATGCCTGCTGTGCAGCATTTGACATGCAATTCGGACATTCTCACAATCCTCGACGATGGCTACGGGTGGGCAACGTCTAACGGTGTGTTCTTTTGAGGCGCAACGGGCAATGGTCTATTCATTGTGGATGACAAAGCACAGTGGAAAGTCCATCCATGCAGAACTTCAGAAAGCTGTCGGACCTGAACACGCAATGTCCTTGCGGTCTGTCCAGCGGTGGTGTCAAGAATTCCAAAGCGGACGAACGGCACTCGATCGCGAACCCGGTCAGGGGCGTAGGCCGAGTTGGAGTGCTGAAACACTTCCCTCAAAGATCAGAGAACTGCTCGACGAGGATGCCCGCATGACCATAAGAGAAATGGAAGCTCGTCTCCAAACGCCACGGTCGAGCATCTTCAACGTCATGAAGACCGAGTTGGGTCTGAGCAAGCTCTCCGCTCGATGGGTCCCTCGACTTCTCACTGATGAGCTGAAGCAACGCCGGGTGGACGCATGCCAGCAGAACCTTCAGTTAGTGAGCGATTGCGGCGGTGTGAATGACTTCCTTTCATCTCTTGTGACGTCTGATGAAACCTGGATCTGTCACTTCGAGCCAGAATCAAAGGAACAATCCAAAGTTTGGGCCCCGATCGGTTCCAACCCTCCGGTGAAGGCGATGCAAGCGCATGGAAGAAGAAGATTATGATGACTGCGTTTTTTGATCAACATGGCATTGTCACGCTCGACTTCCTCGAGGACAAAGCAACGATCAGTTCCGATCGCTACTGCTTGTCTTTGCGGAAGATGAAATCGGATTACAGGAACAAGCGACGAGGACGATCATCAAAGAACATTTCCTTGCTGCATGACAACGCAACACCCCATGTGTCCAGAAAGACACAAGAGACTCTGGCGCAGCTCTCGGTCACAGCAATTCCTCATCCACCGTACTCTCCAGACCTCAGTCCATGCGACTTCTTCCTCTTTGGGCTGTTGAAGCGAAAACTGCGCGGTCGTCAGTTCAGAAGCAGGGAAGAACTGGAGAAGGAAGTGAAGCAGATCTGCCACCGTGAAATGAAGACCGATGAATACGAGAAGGCAATGCGAGATCTCATTCATCGATGGGAGAAGTGCATCGCCATCAACGGTGACTATGTTGAAAAGGTCGGGAATTTGTCTGACGATTCCTTAACCTGACATTTTTGTCTTTTTTCATTTACATGTACATGTATGTATGAATTGAATCGGGTACTATAATTATTTCACATGTAGCTTATTATAATTATATAGTATCGATATGAAACTTGTACCACTGGATTCGCGACGTTCTCCTCTTTCAAATGAGCATCCATAGAGGCCATTAGGGTTACAGGAAGTTAGTTTCTCAGAAAATACGCCACTAATTCTTGGACACCCCACGTACGTATTGATGATACCAGAATCAACGCATGTAGTGACGGCAGTTTTCCGTCCATAAGGGGAATTGATTTTTTTTGAAATTGTTCATGTATTCATTGAGTCGCTTATATCTTCCTTTTTGAGGTGGTGGGGATCTCCATCAGGTTCCGGAAGAGTTATATACCAATATCTTTCTTTCTTCAAGAATCTTTCAATTCTTCTTTCTTTTTTCGAAAAAGTCGAAAGTGATGAATTGAAACAATACGTGGTTCGGTTATCGTCATGCTAGATGGGGTAGTAGCTAATGGATCAAGTGTCCCATTTCAAAAATTTGACTGAACATCGTACGAATGAGGAACTATTGCTGATTGTAAGTGAAGAGTGATGCCTATGAGTTTGGTTGATTTTTTATTGATCTATTTTTGTTTTTTTGAGATGGTGACACTGTGCTCCAAAAATTCACTTGACGCACGAAAAAATTGAATTCAAATTGCGCTCGCAAGCGTAGTCGTTTCTGCAACGTGGTCGAATTATAAATAGCGGTAGATTGTTGTTATTGGTGACTTATTTTCTCCTCTAACGTAATTGAAAAATGCGAGTACGTTGAAGGAACTCATGAGAATTTATTGATATTTGAAAGTTTGAAAATTTCTTTTCAGATTTAATGACCGTCTACAACAATTTCGTCATTGGTGCATGTCATAGCGGCGATCTTGGTTTGCTTACGACAGCTTTGGAACTGATAAAAGTTGCAAATAACAAGCAACTTATCGTGAAACCGACTGTCCTTCGATACTTGGTTGTAGCATGTGTTCGTTTCAAACTTCACAATAGTGTGAAAGAATTTCTTCAACGTGGAATGACAGTTTCAATTTATCCCACGATTGACGTTCATTCAAACATGTTGATTCTTCCCACAGATCTGGCAACAGAGGAGATAGCTGCTCTTCTGCTCCTGTATTTAATGCTATTGAAAGAATACTTGGTGCAAGCAATGCAGGTCAGTAAAAGTATAAGTGAAAATGCAGCTGGCGATGTGGATGTTCATCAAGCTTGTAGTATAACTGTTATTCCAAATAATGTCAACTCTCGTGATTTTGAATTCATGCAACGATTCCAGCTTGTGAGTACAGAATATGCCCTTCTGCAACGAGTGCAAGGAATTTTATCATCGAGAGGGATTTCTTCTGAAAATGACTCAATGTACCGTTATCCTGTGGACTATTTAAAATCGCCTATATCGTCAGATTTATCTTTTGAAGGGGGTCGGTCGGTGCTGAAGCTGAACACTACAGAAGTGTATAATAATGTCTACTATATCGAGCCTCCATCAGATTGAGACTCGTGTGTTTTGAATGTAAGGAATTCGGCATCAATATTTTTTTAAAGAGATGAAGTAATACTATTGAAGGAAATTGAATAAGGTTTAATTGTTTTCAGTCGATCAAGAATGTCATGCATCAAATACTTAATCGTAAATCATAATGGCTTTTCGTTAATTTAATCAAGCCTGGAATCAGTATATTGAACTCATACAATTTCAAAACAATTATTTCCAGACAGCTGTGAATAATGTACATTCGATTATTGCAGTCAAAGCATTGTTTTTATAGTTCATTACTCCACCCGTGAATGATTTGTTACTATGTTTTTAACCACTCGCCCCTTTTTTCTGACTTGCAGCAGAGGTTGAATTTATTGATTTGGACCTTGTATATATTTATCGTGTAAAGTATACAGAATTTTTTGTTTATGAGTCGTTGTTTTCATCCACAACAAAGCACTGCACATCTACGAAAGTCGGAATAGTTGTCATTTCGCATAACTAAATTGAAACGCTATTCATACTCCGACTGGCTTAATTCAAGCACATATGATTTCATGTCCATAATCTCCTATAAATTTCTGTGGACTTAGAAGAAGTCAGTTTGAAAATATTCTAATATGTATTAGCCTTCCACATCCGACATTATTCAACTGACCATATGTTTTACCAGAAATCACTCATGAGCTAGACAGGGCTGAGTCGTCATACTTCTAGCAAGTAAATTCAATGAAATAATGCGAATCCTAGTTAGTCCAGAGTGGCAGAGAGAAGATGAAGTTTAGTTCGAAACTACATTTAGCTGATGCTAAATTGGCACCTAGTCATGCTGTTGTACTCATGGAAGATCGCGTGCCAAAATGGAATACATGTGTAGTCAAAAAAATAATTAGTCTACCTAGACCTGTGGTGAAAGCCGTCGAAATATGAGCTGTGGTTAATTTTGAGACCGCGCAGTGTGGACCGCAAATTATTAGGCCCGTCGAATTTCCCATAGCGTACATAAGTCGAGCTGAAAAGCCCGGCCGGATTTCCACTCCTACCTGCTATGCTTGAAAATACCAAAGATCGCGTCGTGGGTGCTATTTTTGGACCGATGTGTAAACCGAAGCTCACAACTTCGGATTGTTTCGATCTGGGCTTATTGTAGCCTAAATTATTTGTGAGAAAACCAGTGAATGTAAATATACTTGATTGCGCCAATGATTTTTCACATGAATGGAGAAAACCTTGTCAGGATTTAGGCTTCACTCGACTTTTAATTCTGAGATCTGTGCTTATCTATTAGATTACAGCTCTTCCTGGCCAGAACGGTTTCCTTTAATCTATTTAAGATTGTCGGGCTTTTGAAATCTACCCTTGTCAACTTCTACTCATCATGAAAATACACAAGCCTGCGACTTGATTCTTTCGTCGAGAATTTCGAGGGTTTCCCGAATGGCACATGTTTCGCCGGTGGCTATGTGAGACGAATGCAGACAAGAAAAAAACAATTGCTTCGAATGTATATAAGTAATGGCTCACATATTTTACTGACAATACATAATTTACATACTTGAATCAGAAATCACATATATATTATATATACATACATTAGTACGCTTTGATGCATTAATGATTGAAACTGACACCTTTTTGAAATAATACAACAAATGACAAAAAATAAATAAGAAAATCGTTAAGTGCAACAATTCTTGGAATATAAAAGTAAGAGACGAATATTTGCAAAATCATTCATTTCAACGTCTAAACCATAAAAGATAAAAAGTGATACGCCAATAACACTAGCGTTTTACTTGAATTGGTCTGCCAATGTCAATAATTGATATGTATTGGATATGGAATGCTTTCTGTTTTATCATTCTTGATTTTCATTAAGATTGAATGAAGAAAATTATTAGAACATTTACAGCTAATAGACTGTTTCGAATTTGTTTGGTTGACTGTTCCAGACTAGGATAAAACAAACCAAATTTCAAATAAATATTGTCAGTTATTTTTATGTCTGATTCGATCTACAATGAAAATGAATCAAACTCTGGTTGATTCAGCGAAGAATTGCTGTTAAGCACTTTCTTCTTAGAAATAAAAATCTTGCTTACTCTTAAGGATTGAGCGAATCAGAACCTGGTGAATTAACCTATTGAGTGATTCACAGTCTGATGGAACATAACTTTGAAACAGTCCACTTTTTGCGACATTCAGAAAGTAAAATGGAAAATCAATCAACAAATAAATATACAAATCAGCCAAGTAATATCCACACGACAGTAGTCACAATTAACAATCGTCACCAACATCACAAGGTAGAACTACCTCATGGAAACTGGTACGTGAAATGAAAAGATACATGAAAAGTGTGACTAAATCAACATAATGTCAAGAAGTATTTACAGCTTTATCAATATAATTTTTCGAATACTTCCGAAATAAGTTCTTAGGAATCAGTCAGAATAAAGGTTAGGTCAAATAGCTCTTTACCACTCAAGCGAATGACTGATCATGGTGCTGCAATGGAAGTTGATTGCCAACTTCATGGTCATAACTCGGATACTGTTTATACTCGTATGGATTGTGTTGTGGTGGAGAATTCATGTAATGACCAACATCGGCTTCCAAAGCTTTTGCATGATGATCCTCAATAGTACCGTGATTAACGACTGAGCCACCAGGGTGGTAGAGATAATCCGTTGATTCTGAGCCTGTTCCATGAACTGGCATTGCGAGTTCATCCTCGACTTCTTTGGAATATGAATATACTATGAAAATGAACCAAACCTGCAAGATAAGACATCGAACAAGAAATTCATACATTTTCTTACGTCCTACGAATGCAAAAGTGTGGAACATAAGATTGTAGCCAATTTTTATTCTACGATCTGACAGTTCAAAATGCCAAATACTAAAGAAAATTATTAGTTTGCCAACGGCAAATGTAACCATATTGTGATTGTAAAAAACAAGTTCTTCAGCTCCCTGGACTTAATGCAGGATAAAAAAATAAGTGATCGTGATTAGTGTGACCCTATGAGGCGAAACGTTCCGGTTTATATCAGTCACTTGTTTTTATTAATTTTCTCATCCTGATGTCCAGGGCAGTGGTCGGGCCAGAGATTCTTCCATTTTTTCGCATCTCTACAAAATTTTCGCACGCCTACTAATACCAGCAAATTATTGCATCATATTTCATGATTATGAAGAGTAAAACACCGCTCTCATCAAAACTTCACCAACGCCCAATATCTGTCGGGAGAAACTGATTTTTCAAAATGTCTTGTGCAATTTCTGCAACTAAGTGCTTTCTTGTAATAAGCCAGATTTTTCGACAGTAACTACATTTCGTCATTGATGACTCCATCAATGCTTTGTGCATCCATCAGGGTCGTTGCATCGTTAGCTGAATATCAAAAAAATGAGTAAATCTTATGGGAAGCGTGGATGTCGAGCGCTTCAAATGACTCCAGTTGCGTTCACAATTTCAGGCATCGAGTGACTGTACAAAATGAATTTCAATGCATATATCCAACAACAATGCTCATGTTAATTTTATTTGTTTCCTCTATACACTGATTGAAAAATTATTTGAAATCAAGTCGGTTATCATTCTTTTATAGAACCATCGGCAACTTCTTAAGCATGGCTTTGAAAGTTTCGTATGCAGTTATAACATCCACAATAACTCAGTAGATGCTAAGAACTACTGCTGAAATTCTTCTATTTTGATTAACCTGTTTCAAGATGTAAGAGGCTGTGAATAATATGAAGCTTTAACTAAATAATAACATAATGACTTACATGCTAGTTAGTTGTCATTAGTTTGCATTTTCCATCCTATAAACCAGTATTTATTCTATTAGACAACATAGGTTCATTTAAATGTAATAATTACAGGGTCTCAATTTTTCGCAGGACAATGTCAATTTTTTTCGCAGCGAGTTAATTTTTTTAACATTTTCGCAGCTGGCCCGACCACTGGTCCAGGGCTGAAGACCGTTTATTTATGCAATCACAATGAAAAACCTTCCGTCAACATAAATGTAGCTATGTACCAAACAATACTGAAGTTGCATTTCATGTGTCCACCATGTTCTGTTGGTAATATTGACAAATAATGCTTTATCTTATTCAACCGTTTTTGCTTTTGCGAGAGGAGCATCAACGGCGGTCTCCCTTTCTTCGGTATTGCATCTAGTATGGCGTCATTGACTTGAAATTTACAGTCGCTATGTCATATGTGACCACATTGACACATGTAAAATCGTGCAACCTCGAGACGATGCCAGTTTGTGGACAGTATAAACAATCAACTATGGGTCAAGAAGCAACATGCTAATGGAAGACCTCGCAAAATTGGCGAGCAGTAATATAGCCCAATGAAAAGCCTGCAACTAGATTTCAACGATGACCCTAAGCTCCTCCAAGTGACTGCACTATCTCCTCATCGCGCACACATAGCGTGAACCTGCTCAAGCAATACGATGGGACAGATAGCGAGACATAGCAAAGGCTTACGAAAAATATGCAACACCATCTCGTCTATGAATAAGAACATCTAAAAACGACAGCTTTGCGTTCAAATTCAAATTCACAAGCAAAATGCAAAGTTTGGTGAACTTCATTCAACACATCGAGCAATCTCAGAGCATTAGCTCTAGAAGTGACAGTTTGTGCGAGCTCCTATTTTTGCGCATTGAGAATGTGCAATTCATATTTAGCGGTAAATACTATCGAAATAGAGATGGAGTGGCTATGGGCTCTTGGTCCTGTACACAGCAAAGGCTATCAGGATTTCTTGTGAAGGGAAATTCAAAGGACCATTTGATTGAGCGTCTTACTGATACTGACTGTCCTTTGATGTCATGGCCAAAAGTAGAGACGTCCACAAGCTAAACACGAATCAGATAATTCTATCACTGAACTCCAAGCCAAGACAAGATATAGAAGGAAGTGCTATCAAGAATCGAGCTGCTCGGGATCTAAGCTATACTCACAACACCATTATATCATCAATTGCAGTCAAACTAGCCGAACTCGAAAACTGGGTTATGAAAATTCAAGGTATCAAACCATTTATATATGTGATTATGTAACTCCAATATTTTGCTTAGCTATAGTTTAGAGAAGTACCATAGAACAAAGTACATCACTACGAACCCTATGCAGAGATGTTGAATTTACTGTCATGGAATAGTTGTTCGTATTACCAATGCATGTAAATGTGTGATGTCATTCACATGTCAAAGTAGTCTACCGGAAAAACATCGAACTAGCATAACCTGTTTTAGGTCGTACTACATTTTGATGCTGATTCGACACTATTGCTAGAATTGATGCATGCATTGAGAACAATGTATCTCTGATGCAGAATTCAAATAAAACAACAAAACTGCTTAAAATCGAAGGATGCAAAATACTTCATCATTTGGGTAATCTCATCAATGTGCTAATTAGTTATGCATGTATGTTGCATATTATTCCCCTCCCTATATTCATATAAAATGTGTTTTTAGACAGCTTCCACGACGAGGGATTGTGATGTCAAAGATTCATCTGTTTCAAAACTATTAGCATTATGTTCGAAAATATAGTCACATAAACCCATCTCACTCTAGCCCATTCAGCGCGGTTATATTTTCACGACTTTGGTATGGATATTGTGGCATATCGTCAAACATACTTGATGGAGATATTTTTAAATGAGGAGTCGCAAGTCCCTAATGTACATACAGGGGTCCGCGCAAATCTGTATGAAAATTACCAGGTGTTTTCCAGGATTTCCAGGGTAAAATTCATTTTCCAGGGAAATTTACCAAAAATCAGGGAGATAAATACAGTGAAACACAATGCAAATTGTAGAAGTTCCAAACACAGACATTTACTTTGAATAACACAGGCTGCTTCGGTTTTTCTTGATGCTCTTGATTTGGAGTCTAAAAATAACAGCTGGGCCTATAATTAACACACGTGCTACGCGCATCAGATTCAAAAATAATTCATTAAATCGCAGAAACTTCAAGACATACAGAACAGCGCACAGTTCATCATACTGTAAAAAATTTGGGAAGAATGATAACAGCTCATAGTTAAGAAGGAAATAGCTGTTTATAGCTAATACAACCACAAAACGTTAATGAGGGAGTTTACAGCTCATAGTCCGCCATTCCGCACGACGTTAATAAGGGAGTTTACGGCTCCTAGTTCCTCATACCACACGACGTTAATGAGGGATTTACAGCTCCTAGTTCACCATACTGTACAGCGATTAAGAGTTTGACAGTTCATAGTTAACCATACCACGCAGTTCGGTCTCATTCATGTTGAATGCGCAATGATAGGATACTCCAGTCACTGAAATATTCTAAAAACAAACAAGTTGAATGAGAATGAAGGCCATATTTGTAACAAATAAGTAGAGATATGAAAAATAAAATCTGGGAAAATAGAAAACACTTCAACCATAGAGTAAGTATGACTTCAACAATTTGCAATTAGTGTTTTGATTAGTCTCAAAATTTCCAGGAGCATTCCAGGATTTCCAGGGTAAAATTTCATTTTCCAGGATTTCCAGGGTAAAATTCATTTTCCAGATTTTCCAGGGAGCGCGGACACCCTGTACATAATAACCTGTACCCTGTAGTGCCGATAGCAGCTATGCAACCAAACTGAACCGGCGTTAGATGGAAGGCTTGGCAAAAGGTGTTTGAATGCAGCCTGATGTTTTGGTTTGAAGGATTGAAAATGAACCTAGTAACACGGCGAATAGAACTTTTTTCAATCCATTATACACCCGAAAAGGAGCTGAAAGTTGAAATGTAATAAGTGGAATGTAGTGACTGACATAAGCATCGTGCTACATTTCATGAAAACATTCCGAGTTATTAATATTTTTTGTTACAGAGATATCAAGTAAAAAGGGTGCAAGAAGTGGCCTTCGACTTGCACTGTGACATAGGCTACATTGAAATTTGCAATTAACTGGGTTGTTGTGCCATCAACATTCTAAAAAATCTGGTAAATGTTGATCGAACGTACTTGAATTATTTAGGCACTAAATGTGTTGGCAAGTATATTGAACAAAAATGTAACAATCCGTAGAATTAGAACTTACCGAAAGAACAAAGCGTATGATGTAGTACATGTAGCAGAAAATGAGGAATGGAAGCCGCTGAAAGGAAAAACACTTAAAAATAAGCATTAGCATACATTCCAAGCAACCGATCATGTTACTTATTTTTCAATTGAAATGCAGGGAAATTATTTGATGTTAAATGGCTCATCATACGCATAGTCACTTAAACAAAATGCTGAGGTATCCGGCTATAAAATCCTTCGGCATACCGCATTCCTCAGCATGTGTTTGTAAATTGAAACCGATGTAAAGCATGCAACGTATGGTTAGACTGGGAATGGGTACAAACCCAATGGTTGTTGAGGTAGCTCCTGCAAATCATGAAACAGTGTAAGCAGCTGCAATCATGAAAGCCCTACGTAGACGCTAATGTGGATCTCAAAACGGCAACTTAGACGAGATTGAAGACTCACTCGCTACTGACGGCGTTGTGGGGTATCGTTATGCAATGTCATTTTCAGTGTAACCTCTTTTTTGCAATACCTGCCTTATTACCAAAACTTCCACGATCCCTTGAATTGGCAATAAGACGGGTTCGACTGCATTCATCATGTAAAGAGAACAATCGCGCGGACAGATTACACCGTCATTTCAAAAAACTTCCATGCTTCTTAAAAAACAGTAAACATCCATGTTGAATGTTTAAGTGATTCAAGTTTCTGCTGTATTTACAAAAAAATTAATCAATACAAACTTCTGAAACCCCACATTCATCCCGTATGAAATATCCATTAAAAATATTCGTTTTGTCCCTAAATTCACATCTTTAATTAGAAGGAATTTTCTTTTTCAAATGAAAAGCTCTGAATAACAGCTTCTGAAGATATCCAAATGTAGGCGCATGGAGATACACAAATGATGCGGGTTGATAACATTTTCCTACAGAAGCGAAAACAAGTTAGAACTAGAAACATCACATATCCTATGTTAGATAGCAGTTCAATATGTTTATTGCAAATTTATGTTTAGAAATTAATTTCGATCTTCATTAGAAGATCATTGTCAGGCATAGAAGGAGAACATTTACATGCAGAAAATTCAAAATTCACATCACATAAAGGGTAATAAGATATGAGTAAGAAATAAAAATGAGTCACAGAAGAGGAATAGAAATGCGAGTATGAGACAGACATAGAAGAATGAGAATGACTCACAGACATTTCTATTCATTAGAAAAATCATGAATTAATTGAAAATGATTCATACTCACATTTCTATTCCTCTTATTAGAAAAATCATAACTTAATACTGAGCCAACTGTTGAACAACAATAATTATTGACAGACAATGCTAGACATTATAAAACCGTCAAGACTTGCATCTAGTCACACATGGCAGTGGCTTTACAATAAGACTCATAAATGCCTCTTGATTGATAAATGTAAACGCCTGTATTACTTGAGGACAGGTTGTATTCAAACTGTTTTATTTTAAAATTCGATTCACGCATGAATCCGAAGGTTAGCTAACGATCTCAAACTGCGGGCCACTAGCATGTGACGTAGTTGAAATGCTTTTCGTGGACTCATTTATCTCATCATTCTAAAATCGTAATAATGCAAATAAAGCTTGACATTTTGTGCAGTAAAATTTGAAACCACATTGATCAGGAAGCGATCCGGAGTAAATATTGACAAATGCATTTTATCAAGCAAACGTTGTGTTGGATATCATTTTCGTTAAATTCTTTCACTATTCTTCCATTAGTTCACATCAATATAATGTCTTCATTTATGTGGTTGAAACTTATTTTTTCATACAATCTTTGAAAAGCTGAAGACATTTAATTTGCGAGACCACTTGCACACTTGTCCAAACTTCGCTTCCTATCAAGCAAAAGGGCATGATGCAATTACTTAGAAGAATAAGGCATGCAAACAAAAAATTCTTCTGCACTTCTTTACGTATCTGTTGGACATCGATCTAAAGGCACTTTCTCAAATGTTCTACTAGCACAAAAATCACATTTTTTCGTAAAGATCATGGTCAAAAGACAGCGAAATTTTTAAGGCAGTCTTTGACTCGATAAAAACCATTTCTATGCTCGTTCATCGTAGTGCACAGGGTGATCACGTTGATACCGCCGATTTTTATTGATGATGTTTAAAAGAAAACAATCGATGGCACATACGCTCGCTGATTCCAATTCAATTGAAATTATTCAAATTTTTAACTTTCGCTTAAAGAAATGAGACGGGTCATGATCTATTCAACAATTTGAATTCATGAAACAATGATTTTCTTACTTCGAAAAAATTCAATTTATTGTCAGTTTTGCCATCGTTCAATAGCTATCATGAAATACTAAGATTTGACAGCAGTGTATTTTCCTTCAATTTCAACTGTGAAGAAGTTTGACGATTATTCATTGAAAAATTAAAAAAAAAAAAGAATCGTCACCAGCTTGAGCCACAGATGACAAAAATCTCGATTCATCAAGACCTCAACTGTTCTTCCATGCAGAAGACCAATCTACCCGGCAATCGACAGAACAAGGTAAAACAGTTACTTGAGTACGAAAATAGTGCTTTGGAGTGTCAAGCCTCCCCGTAATGTGTCATACTTTAAGGATGATTTAAGTGCAATCTTAAGGAAGATGGTTTTCATGGCATGGGGAAGATGGGAAGACAGATAAAATTGAATGGATTCACCACTAATTTCTCAAACACAGCAACTTGTGCCTCTAATGTAGGAATTTTAAGCAGCTACATTGAATTTATTTCTCCTTTTTTCAAATGCAGTTGCCATCGGCGGTGGCAATACTTTATTATTTGTGACAGCATTTTGTAAATAACTTAAATCGGCGGGATCAACGTGAACACCCTGTACTTATCGTTCTCGCATCCATGTTTGAAATTTTCTTAGATCGAGAATCAGCCAAATTACCAACAACATAAATGTTCAGCGACATTTGGAAATGTATTATATATTACATGTACCCATCCTTCACAAATAGACCTACATGTTACTCTACTTACCCAGGCAGCAAGACCATAAAATGAGTAAACGTAGATCGAAACTCCCAGTTCGCAAATAGTGTACAAAATCATCATTATATACCAAGCTTTAGTGATGGGATAAACGCTATACAATCTCTGCAAAACAGATAATGACCGTTTATGAGCAGTTAACGAAAAAACATGTGATGGCGTAGCATCGAGATATGATACTAATTATAAGATTTTCTATCGAGGTAGTGATGCACTCGGAACATGCAGTTCAGCATAATATTGCAATATCTGTATCATCAATGGCATGAAACATAATGTACAAAAGAATTAGAAAATCTGGGAATATGCCAAGTGCTTATTTTGATAGAAAATGTGAAAAATGTACGAATTAGACAAATTATAGTAAACTCGGATACGTATTTCATTGACCACCGGTCAATATCATCAGGGAATATAAAAAGCATGATGACTTCATAGTTCTAACTTAGTACAAATTTCAAAATGATATTGAGAAGGGCCTACAAATTGCATTTAGCAAAATAAGAAATCTCTGTAGTCTTCCATCTCAGACCGTCTGTTTAACTTAGGCTTACACTTATCTCTATAAACAGCTTCACGGAGTCTGAGACTTGCACTATCATTGTCCCGGCCAATGATATCAACTTTGATATTGCGTGTGTTATTATCGCATTGTTGAAGGTGCCTATGTACAGATGAGCGATTGATGGTGACGTGCTCTTTAACCCGTGTATGTAGTGGTCTTATCGAGCTTCCAATGTAAAATTTTTGACATTTCATGCATGTGATTTTATATACGATATTCTTTTGTCTTGCGTGGGACATTGGGTTAATGAACAGTTTTTGTCAATTTTGCGTTTGTTGCTTATCACACAAAAACTGTACATGAAATACGGTCAATGAAAAACGTATCGGAGTTTACTATATTTTGTCTAATTCGCACATTTTTTATAGTTTTTGTCAAAATAAACACTTCGCCTATTACCAGATTTTCTAGTTCTTTTATAATGCGCGGTCAAGACATTTTTACATGATTTTTACATAATGTACAAATCAAACTGCTAGAATTCCATATGGAAATATTAGAGCTAATGTAATGCACATTTTCACCGATGTGTTTCATATACAAAAAGATAATTGAAGGCATTTCACACAAACACATAAGCCAACGGCAAACATTATACATGTACTTAATGAAATGAAATACAGCATAATGAATATATTTAAATTACATAAGCAAGCAATTACTACTGCGATATCAACATCATTGAAACTAATACACCATTCTGCTCTATTTACACTTAATTCATTTAATTCCCATCATTTTGGTATCAGTTTCGGCAAAGTTGACCGGTATCGGTCGACATCCTGATAAGTGAAGGAGCTTTTAAGTTATGAATTCTTATCTTCCACCAATTTTCAAGCTGCACGAAATTCATCTTCAGATCTAAAAAGGTCACTGTTTGATTTCAACACAATGTTTTCAATATGCTGAGTTTAGAAAGAACTTCAGTGTCCATTAAACTCGACAGCATGACAATTATATCTCTCAGTGCACCATACATGCAAGTAAATAAAATATAAGATTTCATTAGATTGAAATCTAGATAAAAAGGTTCCACAGGCAACATCACTGATTTGAAGAAATTAAGTTTACATAGAAGAGATGGCTAATCATGGAAAGCCATCACATACACGTACATAAATACTTCACGATTTAACCTCGGTCCATTGAAATCAGTCAATTCCTTGAGAAATGGTACAACCAAAACTCCATTCTATCACATTTTAATTGACAAATATGTGTTATCAATTCCGAAATAAAACTTGCATGCACATTACACAGAGAAAAATTACGAAGCCCAAGGCTGCATTGTTTGTCATTCCAAGAATGCAAATGGCAGAAGCGGGTTCTGAAAAACTTAGAAAGAAAACTTAAACAAAATAATTTGTATGATGTAGGCTTCTTTAATATACAGTACTGTACGCATATTACTCACGTGGTAGCGTCATAACTATCTCTTAGGAATTTCAGATATTATAAAAATTTCGCGAACCTACCTTCCTTCAATAGTCGACTGATTGGTGTTTTCAACAATCCTTGATATCAACAAATTTTTGATAGTAAACGCTGTGACATATTTAATTTCTATAGTGTTGTTGATACTCATTGTGCCAAAGAAGTTATATAAACATAACAAACAGCTTTATAGCAATTGGACTCGATAATATGTCATCACTGCAATTAAGCGGCATTACTCGCTAAATTCAATTTAATGGACTATTTTTACAACACTTTCCATTATCCTCCTAAGCCCGATACTAAATCTATATCTGCTACACTGGTCAAATAATCCATGACGTGCAGCGCAATGCTCCCATAACTGCAACTCCCTAGCTGTCGTGTTATCAGCTGGAAAATAATACAGTCATGACGTGCAATGGGCAGTTGGAAAAGCATTAGTAGCATAGTCGACATTTTTGCAAGCGCTCTCTTGAGGTGCACTGCAGGCCAACGGGTCTCAAGAGATTAATCTTATTTGATTTTATTTAGAGTTGTATTTTACTTCATTTGTTTTTGCAACATAGTCAATTGCATAATGTATACTGCATACGATGTCATAGGCCTTAAAAAATTGATTATACCCATTTAAATTGTATGGGCATTACTTCAATAAGCAGGAAATAATGAAATACTGCATGCGCAATTGTAGCACATACATGCTATTTCGCATCGTGAGTTTTTCAAAAAAGCTACTGCAAAATGACATTTGGTCTAACTAGAGAACTACGACTCATAAAAGTGTTTAGTACTGTTTACTCACAAATGATCCCGGCATCAACAACGCAATCGAAAGGAATCCCGATATAAAAAGGATGATTGGATGAATGATAACCATCATAATGTCACAAGTGTAGAAACCTGAAAAATAATGAAAAATTCAATGTTATTGGAAGTCTCCGACTTGGTAAGATGATGCATCTATACAATGCTTCGATTTGACGTAGTGCTGTGCGCGGTGCCACCGGTTGTCGGGTCGGTGCACCAAAACGTGCGAATTCCGATCAAGTTGATATTTTACTGTATGGTTTCAAATTAAGGTTGTACTGATTATTGACACTGCAGAGTGATAATCGGTAATTGGCCGATTAGTTGTTAATTGGCCGACTATTTGCCGATTAGTGGACTTTTGAAGATTTTTGTTGATTTTCATTCAAATTTGGTGATTGATCGAAAGACAAGATTTCAAATATTTAGATAAACTTCACTCTACAAGCACATTGTGCATTGAACTACTAATCTAAATTCAAATGACTTCTTTTTATCATTCCAATCATTGAAAACAGCTGAATTCTCCCATAGACTGATTATGAATGCTGGTAAAAGAGTTGTTCTAGCAAATTATCACGTATATATAAGTATGTATACTATGTACTTTTTCGCCGAGCCTGGGTAGAAGAGCCCAGAATGAATTTTCGGTCCGGTCTCATCAGCCAATTCTTTGAAGGCCCGGATTTTTTTAGTCCTGTTGCAGATAAAATTTTATGCCCAGGCCCGTCTGATTTGAAATTAGCATCCATTTCTGGAGGACAAGGTACGGAAAATGACCTCAAGAACGAGCGACCGGTTGTGCTTCTAAAAATCCAGGCCAGGGTTCGGTATCCACTCTGGAAGAAGCGCTGATCTCAACTTTTCATGCTTTTCAAATTCTAAATAGTCCTTGGCCATGTCACGATCTTGTCTCTGGTTGACTGTGCAATGCAACCATCCGATTTGCAGCTGACCAGCTGCTATTGTAGCCTTGTGATGGAGTCCTCACTGGAATACCTGGGTTCGAATACCAGCGCGGAATATCGGCCTATATTCTATTAATTTCCGTAAAAAACGGATGAAATTATCATCTATCGAAGTGGAGTCCTATAGTCTAGTAATTGCGAGTCACTTCAGACCCTTTCGACAAAATAACAAGGGTGACTTCTGTCTTTTCATGCCATCATTGGTTAGAAAATGGATCGGTTCATCCGTATCTCTATAATTGTGATGATGCTGATTTTGCTTGGAATGAAAAGCACATGTAATCACATGAAATTAACTTCTTGCTGTATAGTTCGGTCACCAATACTTTTTGTTCTACGAGTAACAAGTAGCCTACTAGAATTTAATCAAAAGCAAATGATATTATCAAAATTATTCAACTCTACGTAGGACTAGACTAGCATCGCAAAACTTTTTGCATGGAACATTCACGACCTGTTTTACCTTTTGTTTGGTGCATTTTACTATTATTAAGTTTCCTTTAACTAAATCCGTACTTTCAGCACATGGCAAACGTCGATTTTATATGAATTTAAAAGAAATAATCGGTCCCGATTAATCGGCTACCTTCCACCGATCAATCGGTAATCGGCCGATTATCAAAATCACTGATCGGTGCATCCCCATTTCAAATTACAATTAATTCATTTTATCCAAGTCACGGCAAATTGAAGAATATTTAAAAAGCATGTAGTGAAATTAATCCAACTAGGAGAGTAGTACAGTATTCTATTCTGTTGATCAATTCAATTAAAGCTTTAAATTTCTATATCATGACGGTTCATATCATGAACCTTCTGAAAATTACGACTATATCATAAAATGACCAGTGCATCTCCTGATGTTGAGAAAAGAAGTTAAAAGAGAATGAGATAATTCAAGTTCATGACAAATTCAGTTTAGGCCACGAAATCTCAATTCTCGCAACCTCGGAATTTCAGGATCTCATAGTGAATGCTGCGTACCCTGCTGTTGTTCCTCTTGGCATCTGGTGGCACTGTCACACCACAGAGATTGCTTGAAGTCGAGTAATGTCGAAATGTCGCAATTTGTAGATAGCGGTGACATTGCTTCGAATCTTTCTACATTTCCTGATGTGCTAAAGTGTCTCGAATAAAGAATCAAAAATAATATTTTCCTTTGTTGTATATGTTTTTAAAAGAATCATTCAAAGTCCCAATATCAATTCAATAATATAATTCAATTCCAATATAATTCAAAGTTAATAGTTAAGTCACTGCAATGTTTTACCATTTTTCGTTACCCATCTTCCCAATTCCTGTTTTCATTTGGCCTTAAAGATTTCCATTAGAACTATCAAAGAGATGCACGGGTTAGGTATGAAAAGTGTCCCGGCCAAGGATTTTCATCAAATTTACAACCGCTATGATTTTCACTGCAAATGATGTTTCTCCACTGACAGTCAATCATGTCGTGTGATAACGATGAAAAAATGACATAAGAACATAATTAAAAATTGCAAAATGTCAAGCTGACAAATTCCTTCAGTACTACGAAAATACAGTAGATTCAAAAACAAAATGAGTGCAGATTGTTGATGACGATCAAGAATATCGATTCACCTGAAACAGGGATCATGAATTGATAGGACACTATAACATATTTTGACACTTTAATAAATCCTCATGCAAAGGATCTTTCCTTTCAAAGACGATTTCAATGCAGCATTGGACTATTGGCTTTTTCGGTTTTAAGTTCAAATGTAATCGAAACTCGAAAGTCAATAATTATTTTTGCATGCTTTTTCATCATTTCTTTGCTGGCTTGAATGAAACATTTTCAATTTGACAATCGACATGGATAGATGAATAGATGGCTGATGTGAGCTGATACGATTGTTACATCGCGAGACACTGGTTTTTGTCATATGACTGGCGTTCATATAGAAGATTCTATGCGATTACATTAGCTATCCAATGGAGCTGAACTCCGGTTCTAAAAGCCATACTTTGATTCGATGCATCTTGTAAAATTTTTTTAAGTCGCTATAAATAAAATATATGCGAAAAATGTTAAAATATCTTAGACAATTCCACGGACAGGATTTGCCATGACAACCATTTTACCGATTCTATGAACAGTATGTGAAAGTGTGGTCGAATAATCAATAAGCACTGGTCGCACAAGAAAACACAATATTTTCCGAAACACAACTTTTAATCTTGGTACAAAAATGGCGCTTCTAATTACTGATCATTAACTTCTCGGGCACCAGTCCATGAGCTAATATGAAGTTGTGAAGGGAACGAGGTCGTACCTGAAATTTTCACATGGCATTGCATACATTTCTTGACTGCTAGGAAATTCCACATCTGCCGGATCAGATCGCCTGTCTGTCATAAACAGATTCGATAGAAAACCTGTGTATTTCCAATAGAAAAATTGCGACATTTTGGTCAAAAACCCGATTCCAGTGAGCTGTTGACTGCAAATTAAAGTTGATGAGGTGCGGAAATGGTACGTGCACATTTTTTTGAAATTCTACAGGGCTGTGATTCAGATTCAAGGGGCCCTAAAGGAACTTTGAAAGGGGGCACCTACGTATGCTAAGCATCTACAGATCATGATCGATGCTCTTTCGCATGAGTGGTCGTTTTTATTCAGAACTAGTGATTTTTTACTCATGTAAGTCCTACCCAAGACACGAAGCCATGCTAGCAAGCTAGGGGTGGGGTAGCCTTTACACACTGGCAACTCTCACCAAGTTAGGCTGGCAACCTCTAGTGAGAGCGGCAGTACCTCCCGAGGCGGACAGACCCGAACTCTGGACCTTCTGCACTTTCGCACCGAAACGCGGACCCTAGCCAACTGAGTTATCCCTCTACCAAGAAATAACTCTGGTATAAACCACCACTAGTATAATGCCAGTAGTAATAACACTCGCATTTGTAATGACTTCTTAGCAGTTTCATAGAAACAGGAATGTGATTCTTCCTTCTTTTGAAGGAGTTGATCCGGAGCTCCCATTCTTTCAACTTCTCACTATTCCTGAAAATCATCTTCAAAAAGCAAAAAATTGTTTAGGGGGCTCCTCCATTTTCTCAAAAATGCCTTCATGAAGATTAAAGGCGCCCTCCTTGGGCTTGAAGGCACCCTGATGAAGCTATTTTAGTGAAAGATTGAATGAAGCGATCTATACCTACACTGTGTAATCAAAAATACAAATATAGAGAGTGGCATGATTTGACTACGACATTCATTGACTTACTCGACATATGAGATAAGCATTACTAATAACCTTCGAGGATACAAAAGAAGTAGCCACTTGTGAACCTGACATCACAGTAAATTCGTGATCTACACGTCATAGTGAAATTGGCGCACCTTTCATAGGAATCAGGCATACTTTGGTGTTCCTTTTCTTTCGGTCCTTTGAACGGAAATCACGTCTCTGCACAGTGCACAGATTTCAACAAAATAGCTGGCATATTGCTTGTAGCATGGATTCTGAAAAGCTATTCCTCAGGAGCAACTTTTCAATATCTGCATTACATTCCGACGTTAAATTAGATGCGTTCATAAGTGCTGATTACAAATTTTAGTTTATCATGGCATTCCGAATCTTTTATTATAAGTTTGTGATTCAATTCAGTGTGTCAACAAATTGGCAAGTTTTGCAATATTATTTGACCAGCTGTATAAGCGCAGTTTCAAAGACAAGTTAAGGCAAATGTTCAACAAGTCATCAATGCACGAAATACGTCGTAAATAACTAAAAATAATGTCACGGTTAACAAAAACTGATTTTGTAAACATACCTCCCCCTCTGAAAATACTCTTCTCAAACAAAATCGCAGACCTTTTCCAACAGAAATGTTTTATTATGCTATTGATGGAGCCTGGGTTTGTGGAGGAAGCCCTCATTATATTCGATAACAATATCCATTTACCTAATTGATATATTTTGAGGTTGATGACTTAGATGTTGAACATTCATTTTCCATGTACTACGTACTTCAGTAATCATAAATCGTAAGTATTGATTTACGCCCTATAAAATGACAAATTTACGCCCACTTCTCAATTTGCACATTTACGCGCAAAATATGAAATTTACGCGCTGGTCGGGACACTGGATACGAGTTGCTTGTAAGGATTGGCAAAATAAAATTAAAGGAGACCTATGTAAACTGTTTCTAATTCTTAAGATTATTAGAATTTTCCTATCACTATGAATTTTGCATTGAATTCTTGAAAACATGACCATTTATTGTGAAAGAAAGAAAGAGACCCAACATCCGAGATTTTGAGGCTTTAATTGACTATCGCAGAACAATCTAGAACGCGAAACAACTTATGTTTCGGCTATACTTTAACAAGTCTTTCAATGCAGCTTCCTAGCATTTTCAGAGCACCGGTTATCATACCTGGTGCACTATAGCGAGCAGTACCGGCAAGTGCACAAACCTAATTTTAAGTACTTGCACATCACTTACAAAATTGGGTAGATACAAATAAAAAATGCAACCGGTCCGAGAAGTTCCAGACTGGCCAGATCGGCGACCGCAGCCGATATATCTGAGAAAAACATCTCTGATATAACTAAACCACGAGTAATGTTTCCTACATCAATTTAAATCATTAAAATCCGATTCATTATGATTGAGCAGTGTAAGCAACTCATTTTTCAAAGAAAATTACGTGCATGATCCTAATGAATATGATAGAGACCGGAAGGTATCGGCAGTGACTTCGTATGTACCGACAGGAGTGAGCAGTCTCAAAAAAATTTTCGAAACATCCATTCTGCTGTGGCATTTTTTCGAGAGTGGTGTTTCATTTAAGAAAGCGAATTTTAAATTTAGGCACATGCACAATATAGCCTATTCTAAAAACGCAATAATATGCCACATGTTTGTTGAGACAATCAACATAAGCATCAAATAGGGGCGCTCAATACAAAAGCAATCGTTAGATAGCACGCACCTTTCCAAAATTGTTGTCTCCACCATGTATAGTAAGATCCTTGAACTTGAAAATTTGGATTGGCCCACGCTGCCAAATCTAATATAATTATAATCCATGCGAAAAAAGTCAATATCTGAAAAAAGTGTGCTTGAATTATTCGTATGCATGTCAAATTTCATTTAGGGCATTTGTAACGGTGCTGTTTGTATAAAGTAAACTTATAATCAGGATTAACTATGTGAAGTATCGGTATGGGGATTAAATTGTCAATAGGTCAACTTATTTGCTCACAAATCTGGGAGCATTTCCGTCGTTTGATTGGTGTAGGCTTGTAAATGTACATAACACGTAGACACAATATCTATATTGTAAGATATATCTGGAGGTGTTGGTTTCCAATTTCATATTTTCCGTTTCTGGGTGAGTTCTGGGTATAAAGGTATTTGCAAACATCAGGTGAAAGTTGAAACAATAAATAATATCCTTGGTGTTAGAATGTACCATTTCATTATAAATCCAATGAGTAAAGCTCACGATGGCTAGAGTGCGCGGGTCGCTAAATATTCGCTCTCTAAAAACGTATCTGGGTTATACCCACAGACCTTCGAGTTAGGGCACTAACTAAAATACCTACTAACTAGTAGAGTAGGGTTAACAAATGATCCAAGCGAATCTTCGGGGGACGTCTGCGTGGCTGTTTCGGTGTTTGACCACATCTCGTGAGAAGAAGGTGCTGTGCTGAACGGTTTGGAGTAAACGGATCGTCTCGCGGAAACGGGTAGGTTTCTTACAGTATTGAACCACTAGGTCATACGCCCAGGTCGAGTGGATCGGTCCGTTACACTTTGATTTTGATATAGTTTTTTAGCTCGTTGGCCGTTCCTTTATTTGTTATCATTTATTATCTTCAAAAAAATGCGTTATCACGTATTTTTAGAAAAACAGTCGCATCTTGAGGTAGCCACGATTTGGGAAGTAAGTAACTCTTTGGTGAGGAAGTTTCATTTCTGTAGGCATCATCTATCAAAGTTATGTGATAATTGTTCAGTCTGAACTTTTCTGTTACCGCGGTCACCATTGAAATGCTGCAAACTGCAGGTGGCACAAAACAGTAGGCATACATTCCGTTACCTGCAAGGCTTCTGACGCTTCGTTGTGTTAGCTTTCCGCACCAGTAGTAGACTACTATACGCAAAATTCCAGCATTTACGAGGAAATTCTAATAGTCCTAGTAGACCATTGTATAGCCCAGACATAGAAATCCTAGTCTCATTCAACAGTGTTATTGCGAGCTCTCAGAAACCATTAGAGATACGGGTTGACGTTGATCAGGCCTCCCACCACTAACGAAAATTTTTTTTTAGTTTTTTAGGATTATATTTTCCAATTCAAACGCACTAAATTTTATAAAATTGACGTCATCTGAGTAGATCAATTTACTATTATCAATTTGCAATTGAAAATAAATCTGATTTAAGGGATAAGGCCCCAACATTTTTCTTTGTATTGCACATGTCATGACCTGCGATCATGATTAGACTTTTAGTGCTCAACTTAATTCCTGTTTATCGCTTCTTGCTATAGATAGACTTACATGTAAATCATGTTCGGCAATGGCGGCTTGTCTTGGCACCAACAACAGCAGCGTGAGTAGGCCCTAGTGAATTCTCGTGATTTATTTTTCCTCGGGATCATAATTCCAGGATCACGGGATTCCAGAATCCAGGATTCAGTCAACCTGGATGTACCAAATGTTACAAGCTGACACTGATTTTTGATATTTCTTCCTAACTCTGACAAACACTAGCTATTGCATAATCTAATAAGATAAAAGATACGAAAAACAATGTCTATGAATGTTGCAACTACCTATTTATATGCCTGTAACGGTATATGCCCAAAGAGAAAAAAAATTTCATAATAAAACTATATGAGCTTGGTTGGAACGTTATTGTCACGATAACAACAAAATATTTCTTACCATTAGAATTCGATGATTATTCTATTATCTATAGCTGCATTCTGTCTTTTAACCTGAGACCACTGTTTGATCATCTACAGTTATCGCTTCTTTAGATTTTCTATCCCCTCTGTGAGCTGACGTTTTCTTTGCAATCCCATTTCGATTTGCGAACTGGCACGTTGAAGAGCCACTCGGTCCAGCGGTTTCATCAGCAGTTCTTGCAACATTTTGTTGCCCTCATTGACAATTTCCTCTGCTACTTCAATACACTTTTCCTTCTGAAGAATTTCAGCTTTAATCTCAATGACCGATAACTCTTGTGATACACAATCACTGTCACTGCAACTGCGTGATTTGTTTTCGTCATGGGATTTCAGCCTTCTCTTTAACTCTAAATAGCTTTCATATCTTTGCTTGGATTCCCTCACATTTGCCAATGAAGATAGATTGATCGAGAAGTTCTTCAGTCCACCGACGCGGAGCAAACTATCTTTGACTCGTCTGATAGCTACCAAAGTATCGTCCGATAAGCTGGAGCCGTGTGACTGAAGAATAGCTTTGTTGATTGAGAAGCCCTTTTCTGGTCCGGAATTGCCATGACTCAATGTCAAGATACTTCTGATGAGCTTTCCTCAGCTTCCAGTTGAGGAAACTTCCGAGTTCCACTCTCATCCTCGATGCGGAAAACTCTGTTCCAGAAATTATCAATCCTCAATGGCTTTTAGTCACTTTCTGTTGGTACGCGATCTACCCAACTTTGTTCCACTTCTCTCCAATATGATGTCTGAGGATGACTTGATGATGCGTTGTCTTTACTCATGACAAACCATTCTTTAGGAATAGATTCCATCTGATACTGGCGCAACTGTTGGCGCACCATGTCACATGTCTTCAGAAGAGGCACTTGAATCAACGGCAAATAACTTTTGAAGATGATTCTTCATACAACGAGTTGTTACAACTGCAAGTCTTGAGATGGCTGGCAACGACTGCGGATCAAGCTGCTTACTAGGATGCAAGTACTGTGCATCTTTGAGAAGTGTGTTCTTCAGAGGTAGGTTGTCTTGTAGATAATTGGTTGATGTTCTGAAGAACTGCAAGCAGTTGCAGCGGAATACTTATTCCTTTTCTTCAGATATTTCCTTCTCATGCAACAGGTTTTTGCTAGGGCACTGCGAGTCGGGCTTTTGTCAACCTCGAGTCGAGTCGGGCAAAAATTTTCATAGATATTAAGAGGCAAAAATGTGTCTAGGCCTACTTAGGCTAATAAAAGCAATGAAGTGATTATGAAAATAAGGTATATGGCGACATACATCGTTGATCGAGTGAGTGGTTTATCCATTGTTAAGTATATGTAATTATGGACATTCGGCACACATCATACAAATTTAAAAAATTCCATGCATGCAATCATTTGTTTTTGCAATCAAGTTTTTAAAACAGGTCTTTTGTTTAAGCATTGCATATATTATGCCTTGTAGGCATATTATAGCCTACAATAATTATCAAGCAAGTTTGCCACTATTCTGAATACATGGTAGGGACTACTAGTAAAGCGCATGGGCTAAGTAACAACGTCCACGTCACCTTCTTACTCTTACTTACTCCTCGTTCATTGTATCTTCTTCCCCAGATTAAGGGTTGGACACTGAGTCACCAGGAGGATCCATTAATTCGAATAGCAACATATGAGATGACTGATGAATCACTTAAATAGTCAACAGCGTGTTAAGGAATATCTACTGATAAATGAACCGGATAATAACCTTATCTGCAACAGCGATATCTACATGCAACACTCATATGTATGAGACCTTCCGGGTATAATACTGAGAGATTTTTGATATTGGGTGCGTTGTTCTTGTAATATGAGGGGGTCCTACTGATGGATGTCCGCCAAAGAAAGATAGTAAGAAAGGTGGCACACAAATATCAGCGGAAAAGAGGAATGGACGAATTGCGACGCTTTTCCTCACGATCCCTTTTGATTCGAAAAATTAAATTCAAAATACTGAGGCAAAGCACAAAAGAATACTCACGCAATACTCAGTGCTGCATATGCACACACGCTTCAATACTTTTTTGCAGTGCCCAAACCTACAGGCGCAGCAAACGCACTGGTGAGCTTTGTTTTCCCCGACCATTGGTTCTGGATCGGCCGACACGTATTCTTCCTTTTCATCACTTATGCTTACACGATGGAATCGTCTGTCATCTTGTTCATCGCGACAGTGTACCCAATGTTCATTCCACACAGTCTACATTTTTGCCCTGGATAGAGCACTTTCTTCCAGCTAATGCAGTTCTTCAATCAAAGCTCTTATCTTTTCGTTCAGAAAACGGACGGATTCACTTCAATGAATCATGATAGATAACTCGTCAACACTGATCGCAAAGAAGCGGGTTTTCGTGATGAAGCTTTCTGTTTTTTTAATTGAGTTAAGGCTTTCTTGCTGAGGACAGTAGCTGTACGAACACGCTGATGCTGGAAAGAGCGCTGAGATCGAATTAAAATCCATAGCAAAAAGCAAGGAAATATGTCTGTAAAAAATAGGGCTGTTTAGCGTCTAAATAGCAGGAATTTTTAGTGGGTTGTGCTCTGTTCTCTGATGTTGTGTCCAAAAAACTGGGTGTTCTTATTACAGCCCCTCTATTAGAGGAAGCACGCGGATTTACACCCCTTTGTAAACTTAATATGGGCTGCATGTAGAAGGAAAATTAATACTCAACACATGTAATTGAAGGAAGAAAGAATTTGTGCATTTTGTTGATTGTCAACCTTTCAACAAAGCACTTTATGACTGCAGATGTAAATCTGATGCAATATTTCAATCGGATGGAGCTGAAGCCAAATTTTCTCATAAAGATACATTTTTCACATTTTCTCACACACCTTTCCTTGTTTCTCACAATTTCACACACCCAACCTAATTTCTCACGTTCATTCACATTTCTCACATGCGGACCATCCCTGGGATTGAGATAGTGTAAGATGTTAGAATCGACACAATGCAAGTGTAGATGAAAATAAAAACCGCATTCATTGTTTGTTGCAACGCGACATGTTTCGCCTGTTCTGCTTCACGCGTGACACAGGAATGAAATACACAATGTTGAACATGATCTTGAATGAGAACACAAATATCGATCTAAGAGAGAGACAGAAAAGTACATGAGTCAGTGCTCTCAAGAAGATAAGCCAGCAGAGATGGGACCCGAAAAGAAGAGGATTATTGTGAAGGCTCCTTACATCGGCGAGAGAGCAGCTGCATTCTTCAAAGCTGCGGTAAAGAAGACTTTGAGTCTATTCCCGGCTGCTCAAGCTGTTGTCGTTTTCAGCACCCGACGTGTTCCGGTGCGTTCAGCGAAAGATGCGGTTCCTGTTCACCAACGCTCCAGCGTTATATACTCATACACGTGCACCTGCAGTAGCAGGTATATTGGTAGAACGAACCGTAGACTAGGTGAGCGAATTCCGGAGCATGTACCGAAGTGGCTGAGCAATCCCGTCCGTAAGCCGCCCCGATCTACACGTAATCCGTCCAGTGCTATAACTCGACATTTGCAGTCCTGCAACTGTGACGTTTCCACAGCACGCTCTTCTTTTAAAGTCATGTTTTATCACCAACGCTATTTTATTTTGTCATTCATGGAAGCCCTCACTATTCGCCGTTTTTCTCCCGACCTATGTGTACAAAAAGATTTCGTTATTTCACTTAGTCTGCCTTGGTAACTTTCTCTTTATTTATTTGTATGACTTCACTATTGCAGACCGTGTACATTGTTCATGCATTTGTTATTACATGTGTAGCTTGTGTTCTAATCTAGACTACCGTTCCAATTATGTGTCCGCATGTTAATGTTTGACCTTGTCTGTCTCTCTCTTAGATCGATATTTGTGTTCTCATTCAAGATCATGTTCAACATTGTGTATTTCATTCCTGTGTCACGCGTGAAGCAGAACAGGCGAAACATGTCGCGTTGCAACAAACAATGAATGCGGTTTTTATTTTCATCTACAAGGTATCCAAGGGATCTAACATATTTCACAATGCAAGTGCTTATTAAAGCATGAACATACATCACTAGCGCGATGTAAACCGTTCACCAGCACTTGTAGCAACTCTCACTCGTGGTTCGCTGTGATCTAATCCATCTGTGTAATCGAGTTCTCAAATTGGCCCATATGTAAACAGCAGCATATCTTCCTCCCCACCAAACCTGTCGCTGAGGTCTGCTTATCTCCGACGCCCTTGTTGGTTACGTTTTACATGGATAGCCCATTCTGTAGCTAGTTATCAAATTAATGGAATTCATCAGCTACAGAACCAAAAACGGGTCTGCTGTGACATTTTCGCAACTTCAATACTTACAAAAGTTGTCAGTGCGGAAAGAAAACATCCCATCCTTAGGTCAAAGCACAAACAATGCTTCATAGGGCACAGAGGCTCTACATCGTCCCGCTTTCGGACTTTATATCCAAGCATCGCGGCGTGTTGATGGTGACTTAACTGATATCAGAGTCGGATACTACAATACCGAAACTTGCTTTACGGATAGAATAAAATTCTTTGAAAAGAATCAATAGAAATATATGATGCCATAAAACAAAATAGCAGTCAAGGAATCAAATTTGCATTCTTAGGAGCGGATTACTATGCATGGGAGGATGGCCGGAGATAAGTGGCGGATATGTTCTGCTCACAGACACTAACTTAATTTCTGTAGCAATTGCCAAAGACAAGAAGTTCATTGCGAAGATGCAGTGGGCAATCGTCAGCGACATGTTGAGAACCGATGACGTGCTCTGCATTCAATTGCTCATTTATCTTAATAGAAATCCGACAATCTTTGATAATTATGGACAATAGCGAGTTGTAAACATGCGTTGTCATAGCCCTAAACGGCGGCTTCCAGCAATATACAGTGGGAAAGTTTCAGCCATAGACATCGGATAACATTATAAGGACATTATTATATCCTAATAATATTATCCGATATCTATGGTTTCAGCCATGTGCAGTGGCGTCGTGCCATTGAGGCCAGAGCAGGCTCTGGCCTGCTCAAGATTTTGAACACAAGAAATTGCCGTCCTATTTTTTGTCTACACTTTTCCCAAAGTTGGCCTACCCAAAGACAATGGGCCTACCAGCTAACCCAACTGACGACGGCAGAAGCGGTAGGACTAACTCTCTGTTCAGTACATTTCTATCCGCACACCGTCGTCGGATGAAGTGTCATACAATAAACTGCTGCTCTCATTGATGACTGCGCCTAGCCACGGTGCTTTGCCTAGCCGAGTCACAGCGACTGCTTTGAATGAAATCACGTTATTTCTGGCAACTGCACAGCGTCACCATCGCCATGAAAACTCGCTTCGGGATTAGCTTGAAGCTATTTTCCCCACAATGTGAGGCGGTTAGACGGACAAGGTCATCTGACTGCACGCAGCTGCATGAAGTCACAAAAGTCGATCTGCTCTTCAATGCGCGGTCTCATTTCGAGTCTCTGAGTCAGAGACTCTGACTGTACGGCTGCCACTTGTTTGTAACATCATTGCTGAAGACTTAATAAGCTATCTACGTCGGTCGTCCATGTGCAAGTTACATGTATATCCTCCTCCTCCTAGCAACTTGAACGAAACATATCAATATACATTTTAACCGTAGCTCATTCCACAAAATTTAAGACCGACTTTTGTTGATACACTTTATGCATTGATCTCAGAACCGTGAGCAATCTTATAAAGTTGAGAGCTTTCTTCCATCTATCTCCGCCGTCCTTTTTCATCGAAACACCAAAATTCATTTCTCCGAGTTCGAGCATATATGTCGGGCATAGAGGAACATGCAACTACAAGAACGTTACAATGAAAATCATCATCCAAGATGTCTAAAACATTCTTGCACGAGTCACGACGAATAAGATCGCTTCTATGAAATGTGTTGACAAGTGTAAAACGCATCCTGTGAATTTTGTGACCTGGACTCTAATTTTCGTCGACACTATGCTGCAACTGCAATTGGATTGAATGCACAGCTAAGGTATGTCACGAAATTTTAGACACTTCATCGTTTCTACACTTGTATGCAGGCCTATATATGTTTGGATACAAGCCGATCATGAAGACAACATCTAATTTATAATTTCAACAATGTTCTTTCATGAAGTAAATGCAGAAGCAAAGTCTTTGTCTCTTTTGTATTTCTACACATGTTCATACGTGCGCTGTACATTGCACATGCAAGAGAATGGAAGGGATTACTTATAACATATTGAAGAGGAATGTAGCTGAGATATCGAAAAGTGATTTTCTAGAAATTATTTTCGTAAATGCTAACACCTGTCCTCGCAAAATTTTTCTTGAATCTACACACTTATGATTTTTTGCATATTGTAGCTGAGGTATCGAAAAGTGATTTTCTAAAAATTATTTTCGTAAATGCTAACAACTGTCCTCGCAAAATTTTTCTTGAATCTACATGTACACTTATGATTTTTTGCATATTGTAGCTGAGGTATCGAAAAGGGATTTTTTAGAAATTATTTTCGTAAATGCTAGCACCTGTCCTCGTAAAATTTTTCTTGAATCTACACACTTATGATTTTTTGCATGTAGCTGAGGTATCGAAAAGTGATTTTTTAGAAATTATTTTCGTAAATGCTAACACCTGTCCTCGCAAAATTTTTCTTGAATCTACATGTACACTTATGATTTTTTGAATATTGTAGCTGTATAATGCGCAATGTCTTTCTTTGATAGCTCTTTCTTGGATGGATGATGGATGGTTTTGTGATACGACAACCTAGATCGGCTAAGTGCAAATCCACCGCCGTTGTCGAGGATGGAGATGTTGCGACTTCATCGAACAGTATAGAAACGGAGACGGATACCTCTGCCATTGAAGAAACGGATCATTTTATGATACCCAGTCATCGTTTGGAGCGGGATGAATATATCAGGTAGGCTACATATATTTATGAATAAAATCCTATTTTTGGCACTAAGGTTTATTCTTTACATCCCGCCCAGAACGGTATGTTCGAAAACTTGACATGAACGTTCGCATTAAGCCTCAGAGAAGTGCGTAACGTTTCAATACTTGAGTAGAACTTCAATACGAAAATTAATATAAGTTCGCAAGGTACGTTCGTGCTTTCGACGTTAAAAAGTACGTTCGCGTAGTATGCACACATTATATATTGTCCCTCTTGTTAATTTCACGAATTCTATGATAAATTGATCCCCAAGGAAGTTAGAAAAATTATCATTACAATTTTACAAATGGGCTTAATGAATATATGGCGTCCATTAACAAAAGATCTGCAAATAAGACCTAATAATTGCAGTACTCCTCGTAATTGGTATGCTGTCCACCATAATACTTTCTTTCTGCAATTGATCGTGGACCATAAGTAGGCCTACACGGATATCCGTAATTGAAAAAAAATAACGTGATCTTTTCGATCTCCCAACCAAAGCGTCGCGTTTTTTCATGAGTCAAACTTCCAACCAGAGTGAACGCAACCCTAGTAGCCCAGCCACCCTGTGGGAACGAATCTTGCGAAAAACTGGCGGATGTCAGCTGCAGAATATCATGCTACCCAAGCAACACAAAACGTGTAGGGAACGTGGCCGCAACGTTCCGAAAGTGTCCGAACGTGGCCGGGGATTCATCACGTGTTGACAACGTGTGTGACACGTTGTCAAAACACGCAATTTTTTTGGTGAATTCGTGACGTGATGGCCACGTGTGTGACACGTTGTCAAAACACGCAATTCTTTGGTGAATTCGTGACGTGATGGCCACGTGTGTGACACGTTGTCAAAACACGCAATATTTTTAGTGAATTCGTGACGTGATGGCCACGTGTGTGACACGTTGTCAAAACACACCATTTTTGGTGAATTCGCAACACGTCTCGCACGTGTCGTGCACTTGCTATTAACACAATTTTTGAAGAAAGTGCCCAGCAAACATATGACGTCATAGTGTCGTCCTATATTGATGTCACGTACCATGAGACGTCTATATGACCAGAGCGGGATGTCACTGACCTCACATCAAAGACGTCAGAATGACCGCCCATGTACATCCGCATGACCAAACACGTGATCAACGAGCCACAATTGCGATGAATTAAGAAATTATGACGTTCCCGCTATGATGAATCATTTCCACTTTAATTGCATTAACTTTCAGACTAACTTTTTTCATTTCCAATCTCTTTTATCTCGCTCATTCCATCACTTTGTCTCTCTCCTCACTTCTCTTGATACTTTTTCTCTGTCATAATTTCTCTTCTTTTTTCCTCCTCTTATCTTTCTCCTCATTTTTCTTCTCTCTCAGTATTTCTCGTCTTTTCTTTCTCTCTCTCTCTCCTCTCTTGATTTCTCCTCATTTTCTTCCTTCTCTTCTCTGTCTCCTCATTTCTCACCGTTATCTTCCTCTTATTCTTCTCTTTCCTCATCACTCCTTTTTCTACTTCTATTTCTTATTCCTTGATAAATTCCCTTCAATTCTCATCTTTATCTTCCTCCTTCATTTCTTTTCTCGCCTCACGTCTCTGAATCCTCTGAATCTAGCTTTCCTTCATCTCTCTCTCATGATTTGTTTTTTGAATTGATGTTTATCTTCGAAAGTAAGATTCATCATTAATTTCTACCCATGCATCTCTTATATTAATAGGATTCATACTTGGCATCTGAAGAATCACAATTTTGCGACTGCATTTGGAATATATTATAATTACAGCATTTTGATATTATCATACAATAAGGCTTTTTATGGCTGTGCTAATTCGATGCATGGACTGAGCTATTTCGATGGTTTACGCAGCGTTAAGATAAAGCGGTCATTGCATGCCCATCGCATTTCATTTCCGAATAGAGGAGAACTGCGCACAGATTATTTCCCCACTCCCGCCTGAGCGGCTGACCTTCAATCGACGCGCGCGCGTCACCATTGATAATCACATGACAGCGAGAAAGGAAACGTGCAAACGGTCTTCATTTCATTCCTGGCTACTCTGCGCATCGAACGTGATTCATATCTAGCATTACGGTTTTAGTGAAACGTCTACGACTTAGACCAAATTTTCTTGAACGACGCCTTGATCACCGTCTTTTATTTGGACATTTAGAGGAACTCAAATCCGCGAACCACATTCGACCTCCACAATCAATTTACAGATCATTTATTTTGTATTTTCAAGTCACCGAAGCTTTTGTCGTCTTACAAAATATATTGTGATTCGGTTCACCTCATTTAGTGACTTGACTTTATCTCCTACATTCGTCGCTGAAAAGCAGGGCTTTGAGTGTCATCTCGTGAGAGACAAGACAATAGTTTGATGCATTCTGACAACCAAATGTTTTTGGATGATTAACATCATCAATTGCCAGAGCTGCAGGTGAGATGTTTATGCTCCTTTCATTGCCTAATTTGAAGTGAATTAGCTGCATAATGCTGTATATTAGTTATATTTTCACGAAATCATTTGATTTAAATTTTGAAGCTTCATGAAATTGCAAAAAAAAAGAAATATGATTTTGTTGTCAATAAAACGATAGCGTCATCTGATATCAATTAATTTGTTGCGAATTTCTTCGCTCTTAAATTCTATCCGAGTAAGATAGCTTCCTCAAGCTTAAGATAATTTATCATAATTAGAAGCTGACATTCTCCGAATGTTTTGTAATCTTGGAATGTGATCAATTACATTGATCACCAGTCGCGGGAATAATTTAATAATTATTGCTGAGACTACTCTTATATATACGTGCGTGTACACAATTCTTAATATTTTTGGACTTTTATGCATGCAGTATGTTATGATTATGTGTGCATCCATTTGTCGAAAATCTATTTTTTATTTCCTACAAATTGTCACATGAATGTAATTTGAACCAGTCGGCAGTATGTGGATTAGTTGTGCCATGTAAGTCATCATGCAAATTGAGTACAAATCGATGTGCCTATGAATTGTCCCATCATCTGTTTAAAACTCTGTTTCATTATCTAAGAAAAAGACTTTCTGAAATTCTCTGTAAATGTTTTAATGATGTGAATTGCTTTTTAAAATATACTATGAATGTTAATTAACGAATTGTGCCATTCGAAAGATGTTTTGCAAACTTATGTTTTTTTGCTTACAAAACAAAATCTTTATTGTCTATTTCAGAGAAAGAATCGCTGCCCCACGGCCACAAGAATCAATACTGAAAGTATGAATGGCTTTAACCAAATCAATTCAGCGAGTTCGTCCATATGGCGAGGGAGAATCTTTTGATCACTGTGTAGGCCTGGACTTGTTTCTGAGAGGTGAGTGATTTCTTGCACATTTTTGTCACTGTCTCCGAATGTTATGGTTTTGCAGTGATGCTATAATAAGCTGCAAATCCTTGGAACATTTCGTGGCAGTATGACGTAGAACAACAATGTTTTTTTATTTTTTATGTAAATGTTAAATGTTTGCAGGGCTAAGAATTGGTGATCGCGAATAAAGCTATAATTGTAAACTGTAATTAGTAGTTTTATAATGCGAATTAGAAAGTGACAAGGTTGATGAGAAGTGTAGAATTCATTTTTGATTGAGGATAAATGTTTAACAAGTATTCTATATTCCCTAATTTGATAACTTCGAATGAAATGAGAGGCACTAGTACATTGAATAATTTCATAATTGACCTAGAATGGGGTAGAAATAAGAGATAGTAATAAAATGTAAGCCTGTAGGGGGCTAGTGCTAAATTTGACTAACGTGGCTTTTTGACGAGCTCCGCACGTGGGGAAAACTTTTTGAACGTGATAACTGAACGTGTTATGCACTTTCCTACCACGTGTTTAGAACGTGCTCTGACGCGACCATAGAAATTGACAACAATAAAACCTCTAGAATGGAAATTAAGCTTCATGAAATGCACAATAACGGCACATAAATCGCACGCATTTTCACTTAGATGCACCTGCCAACGTCTGTATCATTGGGTTAGAATCAGTCACATGAGTAAATCGAAGCTTTTAATTGGTTCTTCATGCCCCAACTTAGTTCCCCCTGATGTGCCGCGACCTTGAGTCAATTTCCATTCTAGCGAACTTCAGATAAACAGTTTATTTCTATGGACGCGACACTTTCGACGTGTCGGACACGTTCATGAGACACGTGCGCCGCACGTGTAGAACACTTTCATGGTTGCTTGGGTACAGTTCAGTCATATTTGCGGGATATTCGCTGGCGAAGTTCGCCGGCGACAATTCGCGCTCTACATGTCACCTTTTACTTTTGACTTTCTCTCTTATTTTCTTTAGTAATCCGCGCCTCTACAGCCGAGGCTCTATTTTCTCCCTCAACTCCTCACTATCCCCCACATATGGCTAATCCATCTAAGAAATAAGTGCAGACTATCATTGTTTGATAATGATAAGAATATAGAGAATCCGCATATATCAATTTTCATAACATCTCTTGACATTCAATAATTTACAACAATGACAAATATTTGAATATTATCATAGTATTTACTGCGACATTTATGGAAGATAAATACTTTTTTTAGTTTAAGCCTTCGTGAACTAAAAAAGATCCCTTTTTATCAGATCAGACTGAGTATACAATATATTTTCATGTGAAGGTAATATACGAACATTACTACTTACCACTAATTAGTTGCTACAATATCCACGATTTCGCCGGTTGGCTAAAAATCAGCTCGCATTAGTAAACAAATATCTACCAACTAATTATAGCAACTTTTTCGCCACCTGTCGTTTTTTAATTTTACACATGTTTTTGGATAAATGATGACCATTTTCACATGTGGAGATAGTTTTTACACAAAAATGAACCTTTAAAAAAATTATCCACAAAATCGCTACCTCGCCAGCTGTTGATATTAGCAAGATGCGTTCCCACAGGGCATGGACACAGAATCCATGATCGATGATTCCAATAAATCCATGGAAAATTAAAAATTGAAAATCATTGTTGTTAAGCATGTTTAATGATTGGAAAGTTTATATGCATTGTCAAAATACATCCATTATCATTATTGAACCAAAAATACGCAATTATAATATCTTAAAAACTTGCATTGATTCATGCATAAATCCCGGTTGAACATTGATGATAAATTCGCATTGATACAATAAAGATTATTCTTTTCAATTCTTATACAGTATTCCCGGGTTGAAAAAAACCGAGATAATTTATCTAATATATGACTGATGGTGACAAATTTTACAAATATTAGATGATTGTTTTATAAAACAATCAAATACTGCATATTTGATATTTTTTAATAATTTTTGATACATCTTTGACTATTATTTGACAAATATTATCATAATCACCTAAATGTTCATATCTGAAACAGTTTACAAATATTTATAAATTAATTTGTCGATGTAACAAAAATATTCCTGCATACTTATGTAATTGTTAGCATTAAACAGTGCAGTAAGCGGACTTCTGAAATCATCTGTTTAGCTACATGATAACAATGTTTACGTCAAATGGAAAAATCACAACTTTTTATCACTAGCCAGCAGCTGGTGTCAAAACGGAACCGAATCTCCAAGACAAATACGTGAACAATGGAATTGAACTTGAACAGTGTAACTTGCAAAGGAGCAGTGTCTGTGTTAATCTTCACATCACATTGAAGTCGATGAACATGCAGTTTGATTTCAAAGACAAGCACAATAACAGCACCCATATTCCCCATACTTCATTAATAATTGCAGCTCTACATTAATATGAGAGTTTGTTTCTTCCTTGCATGCTTTCAGTCGAGGACTTCTGTGTACGATCGAGTGACGTCATAACAACATCAATCTTGCCTTACACATAGGATCATTGCTTTATAGAGTGATTCACGCATAGAGTGCGCGTGCCCTCGCCGTCCATGGCGCGCATTGACTTACTTTGCGTTTCTTTTAACAATGCGTGACCTTACTGTCTGGCCATACTGCTGCGCTCCTCACTCGAACAGAAGGGCTGTGAATTGTAAAGCTTTCACTGGATGTGCCAACGACTTTTCATGCTGATTCTTTACATTGGCAAACTATGATTTCGTGAATCTTCTTCGAACTAAACGAAGTATGATAGGAGATGTGTGAATCGAATACCTGTGTGACTCAATTTCTGCCGATTCTCTCAAGTTTACGTGCTGGAGGCCTCGTAAAAGAAGGTAAGACGATCACTCATGCTACAAGCCAAGTTATTATTCCATAAGTGCGTGTTAAATTGTATTTTAGCTGTAAGCGTACACCTTCATGGTCTCCTTTTTGAAATAATGTGCTTGAGATTGAAAAAATATTTAACATTTTTTCTAGACCTACCGGTGCTAAAGTTTTTGATTTGAAAACAATGAATATTTTTCTGAAATTCAGTAGGGAAGTTCAAGCGTCGCATCATTATCAGCGTGATCATTTTTATACTGTGCTTCAATTGACGCTTCCATTTCTTTTTCTCACTCTGAGCGGGTTTCATTCGGTAATAGATATTGGAGAATGTAACACGGCTGTTTTAGATTGGGTAGGAATTCAAAAACAGCTTATTTTTTACTCCTTGTTCATCCGGTAGATGTAGTGCGTACTAGGTTTACAGCATCGAGGTTTCAGGTAGTATCAGGCAAGGAAACTAAGTAGGCCAATTGATAGAGGATAACATTATAAATTGGAAATTAGTAAGATTTCTGCAATTTTTTAAGTGTCATGCTAAAATCATGAGTTAATGAAATTGAAAAACATGATATTATAATATACTATAAAATGAACCAACACATGAGGTCTTGAAATAAAACCTTATTTTCTCAACCACTGAAACGAATTTTAATGCGCACATTCTGCGGTCATGACTCAAAATAATTCAGAAAGCAGCGCCACTGTACTCGGTTTATACAGCATGTTTGAGACGAATAGTAGGTGGATACTTGCTTTTTTTAGATGAGGCTGCATGAATCCAAATGGTCCCATCCTCTGATTAAGAAATAGGGCTCAAACTAGCTACATTAGACGGCTGACCAAATGGACCTCATTTGTGATTTAGCTGGTTATAAAAGTAAATCGTCTAATTTTCATAACGACTGATATGTCAGAGCTTCCGAATGTTTTGTAATCCTGGATATTTTGTGGCAAATGATATTGATCGGCAGTCGCGGGTATAATACTGAGTCTATCGTGAAGTTCTTATGTTGCATTCTTAATATTTTTTTGAAATGTGTTTGCATGCAATACATTATTATAATTATGTCTGCTTCTATTTGTTGAATATCTATTTTATACTTCCTGCTTATTGTCAAAGTGAATGTATTTTGAACCAGTCCTCAGTATGTGGATTGTGCCATGTAAGTCATCATGTAATTTGTGTCACATATGGGTTCTGTTATGACAATCATGTACTACCGGTATCTACTTAGTTTGGGGGAGGAGTGTACAGTCACAGCCACTGGTTGACTGGATTATCATCACCTCGCTAGAATTCAATAATAATCAATAACTTGATACAGTAATGTGTAATACAATAACTGGAATTCAGTAATATTTTGATGAAAACATTTTAAACATTCATCACTCAAAAATTTTAAATTGATAAGATTTCAATACCGCGTTGAACCAGCCCTTGCTCCCAAGACTATGAATTCACTGTCACATATTCAACCAGTATTTAACAGAATTCTGTGGTGACTATTTGGTACCACACATTTTAATTGTCTATTTAATTGCTTTTACTTTGACTACAACCAATTAAGTCTTCTATGAAATCCTCGCACGACGACTTACAGTCGTTAGCAGTTCAGAACTAATTTATAACGAAGTTATCTAAGGATCACTTATCAAAAGTAGCGGGCACTATAACAGATCTTGGGTCTTCATATGCGTCTCTAAATTAGTTTAGACAACTAAGAAGTATCTCAGTCATAGTGAATTTATTGGTCATTCTTATTTGCAAATGATTGTAGAATTTAAATTTAAAAATTAAATACCATGACTGCAGCCTTCAAAAATTTATATTGATAGAGACCATGCAACTTCGCATAACAGGAATGAAAATCTTTAGCGGATACGCGTTTCCGTCAGTGTCCCTTGAAAGGCTATAATGATTTTTTTTAATTTTCTATTTAGGGCCCACGGAATTCTAGAGGATTCCGTGTTAGGGCCCTTCAAAAGTTGATTTTTGTCAGAGCCCCTAACTGCCCGTTCTCATCCCCGCATATATAGGTAATGTACGTTTATGTAGGCCGACCAATTAATTGCAATAATTTTATCCAAAAAATCAAATGGATTGTCAGCTTAATTTCGTCAATTGAGAAATTAATTAATTGCACCTAATTGTAGCAAATCCCTAGCAATTATTTGAAATTAATTCTTCATGGCCCCTGTTTATCAGTGATGTTTGCGCTCGGTGAAGGTTTCTTTCTTGAAGACCATTATTTATCAGGGTGCAGTCAGAAGTCAGGTAACATCTAAATCTGCTTGTCGTCGGTAAAAGGATAAAGGAGCTTAGCGGACGATAACTGATGTATTGTCTTGCATAACCTGTTTTTTCAAGTGAAATCAAAAATATGTAAGCCGTCAAGTTTGGCGGTTCGTCCAAGTAAATGCAGATGAAAACGTCTTTGTGGAAATTTGCTGAGCTTGCAGCTGCTGTCCACAGTTGCCCTCCATCCAGTGCTGGTACGGAGCGAGTATTCAGCTTATACGCACCGACACACACAAAACTGAGAAACCGTCTTTCACACCCCGTGTTGTGAAGATTGTAATAGTTCAGTTATCTCTATAGATGATGATGACATTGACTTGATTGTGAACGAGTGAAGGATTGTTGTAATGATTGGGGCCGTCTTGTTGGCATCCTGTTCAAAAGCCTATACTCATTGCTTTTATAGGCCCATATTAAGTAAGAAGATAATGCAAATTTGTGTAGAGATGTAATTAAGGAGTTGTTATGTTTAGAACTTTTGCACTTTTTCCTAGAGGCCACAGAACTCGTACCTGCTACGGGTCCACACTTCTTTACTTTAGCCGAAATTTCACTAAAATTTGATGATTTACTCTTTCGTAATGATGTCTGTATGCCATTTTTCAACTGATGTTTATGATAAATGAAAGTTGATATGAAACTGCATGTTCTGAAGATAATGTCCACCAAAATTTATGCAGAAATACTTGTTGGTTCAGTTTTTCTGACTAAAAAAATCGTGAAAATCTCATTTTGACCTGCAATGTCACATTTTCCCCCATTGAAATTAAATGTGATTTTGGAATTCGGCTCTCCTGAGCTTCCACCTATGAGGACACGGCAGACGGTCAGTTCCTGAAATGTCCACGTACATGCTACATGATAGCACAAACAAAAATCGGTAACCTTTCCAGCTAAGCTGAGCCCTCTGGGCGCCTGTTCTACATAGAACACTTGAAGCGATCTTCAGAACTTTCTATATACATCATAGCATTCACTTTCTTGTCTGACGAACTATTTCAACCATATAAATTTCCAGGCAGGAAGTTCGACATTCCTGTCTGGAAATTACACTAGTGAAGTAGATATTTTCGCAGGCAACAACGTCTTATCAAGTCAATCATGCTAAAGTGCGACATTCATTATTTGGTTTAATGTATGTATTTCTTCTACTCTGCTTAGGCATTAAGCGATGTGTAATGCACAGATTCTCAATGCTAACCTTCTGTATTTCTACAAATCGTATTATCAAACTCCCTTCCTATCTCCACTATGTTGAACTATGCGTTCTACATTTTCTAATGTAGAACGGAATTTCTATGAATCAAAATACATGTAATCCAATGGGCTACCGTGCTACATTTTTTTACCCTACAATGCACCCAAATTGCAAGTAAGCTTAGATGATATCTTGGGTAAGGCTACACCTCATGCAAATGCCAGTTAAATATCGGTTCACTTGAAATTCAAATGAAGGAAATGCACATAGAAGTAGATAATAGTACTTTCTATGGTATTGTTAATTTCTATGGAAATGCATGACATCAATATTGGATAGGCTATCTACTAGGACTTTGGATGCCATGGAAAGCCAACCACGTTTGTGTTCTTAGCAGATTGTCTATATCGTCACTGGTCCAGTTCATTGACATTTCTTGATCGTTTGATAATAGTGATATAACTACTCCATCTGTACTACCATAGAAAGATGTAGCACTCGGCTTCGCCTCGTGCTACATTTTCTGTGGTAGTACAGATGTCGTAGTTATATCACTATATTGTAAACCGGACAAGGCAATTTTTGAGATCTTAGTCGTGTAGTTTGTCAATTTCTATTGATAAGCATGTAGTGTAGACCGTCAGCATTAGTTTTTGTCACAGATATCTTAGGAAAATTTGATATTCCTCACGCATAGACTTCTGCTCTACTGTATGTTCCTGGTTTACACTACAGTTGTAGATCTCTATAAAATCTACACTTTCATTTTAATGGATTTCTAGATATATTAAGTACGAGTAATTTTAAATCCTTATTCATATTTGGGATTTGTTTTGAGAAGTCGATTTAACCTACTTTTTGAGTATCGGTATAAATGACTGCATAATGGTAATACGTTATAACAAAATTGACTGCATTTCAGTATCGTTATTATAAACAAGGTTATGAAAAACGGAGAGTCAATATAAATGATCATGGAAAATTGATATTCGGGTGTAACTAAAATCAAGAAAGATGAACAATATAGAATGTAAATGTAAGTAGACTGCTAATCTTACCGGGTGAAAAATGACAAAATTTGGTAAGATTTTATCGATAGTAGGCCTACTTCTTTTCAGATATTTTGCACAACTAGTGTACAGTATATTGATTATTCCAAGTCTTCTATTTTCATAGCTTTATGTATAAAACTACAACTGAAAGTAAACAAAGAATCATTGTCTTATTCTAATCATTATTCTTAATTACCTAGTCCTTGGAGCACGAAAAATACATATTTCTGTGAAACTTAGGGCATAAAATGAGACATGGACAAAATGTCCCGACCGTTACGATTTGGAAATGCCCGTCAATTAGTGAAACAAAATTCAATAGTCTTAAGGTGTGGCATCAATGACGGACATAGTCTGAAGTGAACGTGAAGCTGTTTTCAGGTTTGAATTCCAAGTAAAAGCTGTGAAATCCGCTTACATATTCAAAAATTTCTGATTTCAAATTTGTCAGCGCCCCAACCATAAGAAAACATTTTCTATTTATGCTAGGCAACGACTACAGATAGACACTATATTTTACCAACAACAAGCTTATTATCATACATTATCATAAGCTTATTAACACGTTGCAACCGCTAACAACATAACATGCTAACAAGTTGCAACCGCTTTCCGTCAGACGGGACGTGGCTTCACTTAGTCTCTTCTATCACTATTATTTCGGTAGAAGCAGCTCTACAGTAAATGAGTGCGTACCGAAGCCGAAGGTCTTCTCCCGAAGCACACGCAGAGCTACTACACCCACCTGCTATCAAGTGAGCTTAGAACACAGTCGCACAGTTACTCGGTCGACTAGTTTCTTCGTTCGCACTGCGTTGGTTCGTTTCTTCGTTCGGCTTTGGAATCAGCTCCCTCAATCCACTTTTCTTGATCAATACAACCTTGACAATTTCAAGAGACGTGTGAACCGGTTTCTGATGAGGGTTTAAAAAAACTAACGCTAGATGATCTGGTCTCCTTATCCCCGTCCCAGGGGTACGCTCGACTGAAAAAAGGTGGGTAGGCCCTATTTTGCAACTTTGACCCCCACCCCCTTTAGGTTATGAAAATAAAGTCATTTTTGGAATTTTCAAAATTTCGACTTTCTGAAAATATCAGAAAAGCTTCAAATTCTAGAATCTTTGACGTTGATATGTCTAGAATAGAAGTGAAACTCAGACTCAGCCATTCTTAAGCATAGCTCACAAATGATTCAATTGAAAGACAGGGCCTACTTAATATGAAAACCTAAGTTAGCTGAAATTTCATTGTCCCTCAAATAAAGGTTTATGGGATTAGGAGCCCTTACTTTAACTTAAGAATTATTGGTATGGTATGTATCTCCAGAAATATGCAGCGAATAAAAAATCGTTTTCATCAAATCTGTGTAATAATATCAGTGCAACTTTAACAATCAAATTCTGCAAAATCTTTTCCGAGAGCACAATAGTCGATTGAAACAAAATCTACATAACAAGCCTTTTCAAATTAAGTCTAAAAACTCTCCTGAGCAGCAGACAATCCCTTGATAACAAACTAATTAGTAACTTTCTCAACAGCAAACAAAACAAAAACAATTCAAAGTTGAAAACGTGACTAATGTTGCACCTGCTCGTATGTACACTATATAGGCTGTCGTAATCAGACTCAGAGGACGAGATATACATAGTCAATGTCAGAAAACAAGATTTAAACAATAACTAACAACAAGACTTACAAGTTTTGCACATGTGAACGATAAAACATCTGTGAAATATGGGATTTCCTAGGAGCAGATTCTGATAATGAAATCTTCAGTGGCAAAATATTAAAGTGCTATACTCATAAACTCTGAAGCAAAAATATTCAATGTTCAAGTGCTCAGCAAAACGCGAGCGATATCCATTTCTATGGATTGCTTCTACACGCAAACACGTAGATTATTGAGAGCACTAACATTTGGACAGTTCATGCATGAAACAACAGAACGCCGAAAAATTGATGTCGGTAAAGAGACTCGAACCACCAACCTCGGAAATCTGGGCGGTCACTCTATGAGGCGAGAACATAGCATAGCATGTGGATTACCTGGTTGTTTTAGATATATCGAGCTTGCGACAAAATTCAGATTGTGATCAATTTTTGGTTGGATTTGTTTGATCAGCAGTACCTCTACTCAACTTGCTAAATTAATAATCATTTCTACCTTCATACTTTACACTGATCTGGCAAAATATAGAACTGCCCGTGCAAAATACGAAAGTACAAGTAATTGAAAATTTATCATGTCACTTCCTTCCTAGATGAGCAGAGATCCAACCAAAAATTTATCACTTCTGCTATTGACTTTATCAGAATATACTTTGTACTGCTTCAGCGTCTATGAATATTATTGATCACTGCACAAACTGCGAAGCGGATGCATTCCAGAAATGCTAAATCCTTAAGTAGCCGTAGTTTTAATGAACATTTTCTCGACAGAAGTCAAATCTTTCTCCATGACAGCAATACGTTTTCTGGAGAGATTGTCGGTTGCATGGTGGTGTCGCTTCGACCATTCAGCAAGACTAGGAGCTGGATCCCAAAGATGGGAGGGTGGTCCATTGACTTCTATAAAGAGAAGGGACGAAACGTTCTGTATCGTTAGCACAGACCTACTTGAAGTGGAAACCAAGTTCATCTGGGAAAAGCCTCGTTCCGCCTCGGAGGAACTCACGGGGATCATCATGGCCAGTCCATATATCATTGACTTCTGAATTTGCCCAGGCACTTTCATCGGGTTTGACATATATTCGCGGAATGAGGGAATAATTCCTTCCTGAGGAATAAAGAACCTCTCGCAAAGGTGTCGGATTGTGCTTTCACCCTCAAGCCAGGGAATGTCATAATCTTCAGGCCAGTTTTCCGGGTAGAGAACATCTATCAACTTCAAGCATGGCTCCTGTGTCTCAATCGAGAGTCGTGCGCTCACGTTGTCGATCAATACCTGAATGAAGCGACCATGACTGAAAGATTGGTACTGGGTTCTCCTGGTAAATTCCTTCAAATCAACACCCATGAAAGTTACTTTGTGTTCACCTTCGGCCTCAACACTGAGATTTTCCTGTATTTTGTCAAACGCATATTGTCCGTTAGCCACGCCAGATTGCATGCTCTTCAGGGCAGAGATCGTCCATTTAATGTGCTTGTTCGCCATATTGATGGTCATGGTCCGATTTTGAAGAGTTTCGCTCAATTCAGCAAGTGCTGCTAAGCAATCTTTGACGAGTGCCAGATCTTGGATGAACTCTTTGGTCGTGAGTTTGGAAACTATTCCCGAATACGTGTATCTTTCATTCGATTTCACTATGTCATCCCTCGATAATTCACTGAAATGCTTGACCAGGGCGGCATAGTCACTCCATATCGCGTTGACGGACCGATACGATGAGGCAACCCATCTCACATCGAAAACTTTGCAAATCTTCTTCAGATGAACATGGAGATTCCTTGCCACATCGTTCAACTGCCGCTGCATCTTCGAGGAATATGAGTAGATATTGTGAAGCTTCGGTAGCATAGATTGAATGTGAAAAATGCCGTCCACCGCCTTTATTGAGTCAGAGACACTGAGCTCCAGTCTGTGGTTCAAGCAGTGCCATAACGCAATAGATGGAAATTGCTTTTTCAGCTGCGCTCCTACACCGCTTTGCTTTCCTAGCATCACGGAGGCTCCATCAGTGCACAAGGAAATCAAATGAGAGGACAGGTAGGCGTCATCAAAACCATTGGCTTTTAGCGATGTCATCAAGCAGTTCAACACAGTGGATGCATTCTGGCCAGGAAGTTCAACAAGGTCTAGAAACACATTCAGTGGAGGATCCTCCGGGGTTATCTTTGAACGCATGTAAATGATCAGACATGATCGCTTCGATAACGAGGTTGATTCGTCGATGATCAATGAGATTCCATTTTTGCTCCCTCTGATCTTCTCACAGAGTTGGCGACGCATTGTGCTCGAGATCACTTCAATCATTCTTGTACATGTGTCATGAGAATGCAAATTTCGACCCAAATCTACGCCATTGGTCTCTTGAAGATCTATCAATGTTTCATAGTCTGTATAGGGCCGATTATTTTTGGCAATGTAGTATGCCGTTCTGAGGCATTTTGTAGTGGTCGCTTTGCTTCGATTTTCCATTTGTGCCGACAGAGCTCCGATCTGGTCCAATGTCCCTTCCTGCATAATTTTTCTCACAGCGCAGTGAGCGTTCGAGTCCCTGTGCCTATACACTTTGTTTCTTAAATGCTTCTGGCGACTGGCTTTGTCCGCTTTGTCATTTGTGCTGTCGACAGCAGATATTTCGCATGCTGCCCATTCTCTCGATACATGGACACCTTGCTTACTGTGTGGTCCCAAGTTCGATGTCTTAAAGTCTCTACAGAAACTGCACCCAAGCTTTCCATTCTTGATAATAAGCCATTCGTTAGCTTGCATGAAGATGAGTTTCTGTTTGGCTGACCAGGTTTCATCGACATCTCCTTTCTCGTCATTTTCTTGTGTTCTTTCAGTCTCTTGAGACGAGGCCATTGATGGCAATGATGGCTCCGTATCTGCAGGTAGAGTCGACGTTGGCGAGGATGATAAATCATCACCTGCAGCTTGCTTTCCAAAGAAGTCCAAGAAACTTCTTTGACGTTTAGCTGGCTTACCATCCATGCAATTGTGCCTGCAATGAAAAAAGAAAATATGCTATTATCACAAATGCATTAAACTGTAGTTTTTATACACGTGTATATATAGGTAGTATTTCATAGAGCCAAAGATTGACTTAATCAAGAAAATCTACAATGAAAAAAGTAGTGGTGGGCAGCGATCACAGCAACCCATGCAAACAAAAGCACCAACTATGAGATGCCTATAGGTGTCCTTTCAACTCGGTCCGGCTATAAATTCTATAAACTGCAATATTCAAAAATCATCCTCTATCCATATCAAAATCAGACTCATATGAGCTTTAATGACGTGTGCTTCATTCCTTGATGTAACAAGTGTGATAGTAAAAAGGTGGAAGAAATCTGACCACCAATATACATCAGGAATCTGGAAAATTTGTAGGCCTATCTGCGCTTTGGCAAGCCCACCCACCGGTACCGGCCATCTACAGAACATCTGAAAAATGCTGCATGTGCTGCAGAATTTGTTTCTTACAAGTAATTTGATCTACTTGTACATATGCATGCAGCTTTTACAACATCAATAAATTATCAAAATGGAATATCGTATAAAAGCTTATTAACAGAATGCGATTGGGAAAATGACTGACCATATTCATCCCACCGGATGAAAAAAAGTAAAATGGAACCATTAAACGAATCAATAATCAACCATGAATACTATCATCTTGTTAACTCAGATATAGCTTCTCTGATCTTCTCTTGATCTCAACACAATCTTATCAAATGAAAAAGATGCGTTGCACATTTTGCATCAACAATGTTTTCAAGGGGGTCTAAAAAGCATTGTTTCTTGCAAAATGAAAATGTCAGATTTTTTACTTCTAAGATGATACGGACGCATCGTTTTTTTATTCAACTGAAACAAATAAGTTCTTCAAATGGTGATAATTCCTCAGATTGCAGTCCCTGGTGCTTATTCCAGGTTAGGTGACCCAATTCACCCCAACTGACCATGTGCGCCATAGGGAGGGCTAAGGCTTTCCCACTTTTCAAGAAGCACGCAACAACACTTTTATATTTTTAGAAGCATTGTGGCTAAAGCCTTCCCATTTTATAAATACTATACCGGTATCAGACCCTACCACTGCAAAAATGTTTAAATGGAGTGAAGGAAGTAGGCCTATCCCGTGTTATAATGTACCCAAACAATTGAAAAGGAAGCCTCTAGTTTTAGGCGTTCCTAACTTACAAAATTGGTTTTACTTGAAGTAAACGAAGAAGGTTTTCATACACGCCTATCTCACAAAAAAGACCAGAGGAGGGCAAGGGCCGGGCTAAGCTTTCACATTTTATACAGAATGAAGCCATGAAGGAAATGGCCTTATTATTCCAAGATTCATGCCTCAAAGCAAATCTTATCAGGTTCATCATTAAGGCTATGCCTTTTCAACTTCACTAAAGCACTTTTATTTTTATAGGCCTCGGCGTATTGAATGAAGGAAATAGGCCTATTGCAGTTATCGCACATTAAAACAAATTTGACGGAGGAGAGCTTAATTGCCGCAAGCTGTTGTGACTTTTACCGGTCATTAAGCATTTCAAAATCGTGTTTGATGTGTCAAATAAAGCAAAAATTGCATTTATCAGAAGAAATTCCAAATATCACACGATGCCACTACCTTGAAGTGCTCGGGGTTACCTTCACTGATCGGCTGAAAATGGACCAACATATACGAAATCAGCTTAAGAAATCGAATGGCACTCTATGCGTTATCAAAATGATTAAAAGCCATGGAGCAAGCCCCGAAACTCTACATCAAGTCTACACTGCTCTCATATTGAATCGCCTTCTGTATGCGGCACACAGCTGGTGGGGATTCGTAAGTACAAACAGATAGGAAAAGAATTGCCAATTATGTGGGAAGCTCGCTTCAAATACTGCCAGGCTGCCAGCAAATTGATGTGCGAGGTTCAGTCGAAATATCAGACAAACGGCTGTTTAAGAAAACCAGGACCAATAGATTCCACGTCCTACACAAGCTTTTGCCTTCGACCAACATCCATAACCGAAACCTTAGACAAAATAATCATAGCTTCCAACGCAGTGCATTCAACACCAATACCGGCCGGAATTTCATAACTCGAATGCTGCACGCTGACTTCCTCCCATGACATTGACATCATATCGTTTTTCTTCTTCTCCCGCTCGTGATCTACCTCCTTCCTTCCCATTGTGACTTGTAACTTCACTGTTCCTTACTGTTAATCGTTATGCGCATGTCATTTCGAAATAGAGCTCTTTTATTATTATTATTATTTACGAGGGAACATCATCTAATACTCTTTAATAATGGACTTCGTCTTTTATTAACTACTTGCATTGACATGACAAAGGCCCACCAATGACGAAGATGTATAAGAAACTAATTATCAACATCGACACGGACAATCAATACATCAATAACGTTAAAAACTCAACATCAACAACAAAAACCATGTGAAATATCATATGATTGAACAGAAACTTTTTTGAATTGATTAATATAGATCCAAGCACAAAAAATCCGATCATTTTTCATTTGAGGTGGTTGTTAACTATCAAAAACAAATGATAATACATAAATGAAATAATTGTTTAATTATTATGATTGGTGCGAATGTTTATCGACTACAAATATTTTTAGCACAAGATAACACAAACATCGACACGCTATTCGCTGCTGAGATTCAGCAAATTAATATGTTCAAGGTCATGTCGTCATTACCTTTTACTTTTGTAAGTAATATGTAAAGGTACTCACCAATTTTCTGTTGGATATCCAAAATTTGAAGAGCGAAGAAATACGGATGATAGGCGTGTAGCACCTTCATATTTTAGTGAAATATTCACTACAGATTTCACCATCTTTATCAATAAATCATTCAAAATTGGAGAGCCTACCCGAGCCCCCCCGGAACTGGGCCATGAAGAAAGTGGGTAGGCATATACATATTTCTGTGAAACTTAGGGCATAAAATGAGACATGGACAAAATGTCCCGACCGTTACGATTTGGAAATGCCCGTCAATTAGTGAAACAAAATTCAATAGTCTTAAGGTGTGGCATCAATGACGGACATAGTCTGAAGTGAACGTGAAGCTGTTTCCAGGTTTGAATTCCAAGTAAAAGCTGTGAAATCCGCTTACATATTCAAAAATTTCTGATTTCAAATTTGTCAGCGCCCCAACCATAAGAAAACATTTTCTATTTATGCTAGGCAACGACTACAGATAGACACTATATTTTACCAACAACAAGCTTATTATCATACATTATCACAAGCTTATTAACACGTTGCAACCGCTAACAACATAACATGCTAACAAGTTGCAACCGCTTTCCGTCAGACGGGACGTGGCTTCACTTAGTCTCTTCTATCACTATTATTTCGGTAGAAGCAGCTCTACAGTAAATGAGTGCGTACCGAAGCCGAAGGTCTTCTCCCGAAGCACACGCAGAGCTACTACACCCACCTGCTATCAAGTGAGCTTAGAACACAGTCGCACAGTTACTCGGTCGACTAGTTTCTTCGTTCGCACTGCGTTGGTTCGTTTCTTCGTTCGGCTTTGGAATCAGCTCCCTCAATCCACTTTTCTTGATCAATACAACCTTGACAATTTCAAGAGACGTGTGAACCGGTTTCTGATGAGGGTTTAAAAAAACTAACGCTAGATGATCTGGTCTCCTTATCCCCGTCCCTAATCGTCTTTTACTTTATTTACAGGATTTGCTTTTTAAAAAAGACCTCTAGCAGCTTTAGAGTAACCCCTAGCTGTAGCTATGGCATTTTGCTGTGCTAGGGGTCAAATTATTCAGCAAGTTACAAGACGATTTGTTTCAAAGGTCCTGACCGTTACTCTTGTGGAGTTAACTTTCTAACATGATGCATCTCATGTCTTGTTAGTTACTAACCTAATTTTTGTTTTCAGTTGTCGTCACGGAATGAAATGCTAACTGGAGAAGATGAAAGAAGCATTCGCCGTCGTAATGCACTTGCAAATGCGTTGCGTTATAGCATTCCTGATTCGAAAAGAAGCCTAACAAGCAACATCCTGACTTGTCTCTATTCCCTGGCTCCGGCGTCAATATGGCAATTCTACTGTGGCCAGGGACAGTCCGGTAGTAAGAAAATCAGTTTCGCCGACAACTTGTCAATTATCTACAAATCATTAATTGTTGCTGTGATTCAAGGCACGCGCGTAGACCAAAAGTCCGTCACATCCGGTATCTCTGATGTCCTGAAAACGATGTCCAATCGTAAAGACGCGGTGCAATATCGTTCCAGCTACCGATTTATCGAGTATCAGGCTGTATCTAGTGATGATTCTCAATATACACAAAGATCGGTCAGTGTTTCGGATTCGGAGGGTTCTGAAGGCAGTACCGTCATTATCAACAACACTCCGTGATGTAGTCAAGCTTTCATCAACATTCATGATATTCGCATGTCACCTCGAATGTTTTGATGATTAAAAGTGAAGCTTCTTATTGTACGTAATTCTTAATATTGATGATTGAACAGTACATTCAATCAAATATCTTTTTATATCAATCGATGTCAAGTGAGCTCAATTGTTAATTTTCTTTGTTCCTCATTTTTAATATTGATGATTGAACAGTGACGTATAAAGTTGGTATGTAACATTCAATCAAATAAGTTTTTATATCAATCGATGTCAAGTGAGCTCAATTGTTAATTTTCTTTGTTCCTCATTTTTAATATTGATGATTGAACAGTGACGTATAAAGTTGGTATGTAACATTCAATCAAATATGTGTAAGTTTTTATATCAATCGGTGTCAAGTGAGCTCAATTGTTAATTTTCTTTGTTCCTCATTTTTAATATTGATGATTGAACAGTTACGTATAAAGTTGGTATGTAACATTCAATCAAATATGTATAAGTTTTTATATCAATCGATGTCAAGTGAGCTCAATTGTTAATTTTCTTTGTTCCTCATTTTTAATATTGATGATTGAACAGTGACGTATAAAGTTGGTATGTAACATTCAATCAAATATGTATAAGTTTTTATATCAATCGATGTCAAGTGAGCTCAATTGTTAATTTTCTTTGTTCCTCATTTTTAATATTGATGATTGAACAGTTACGTATAAAGTTGGTATGTAAGATTCAATCAAATATGTACAAGTTTTTATAACGATCGGTGTCAAGAGAACTCAATTGTGAAGTTTGTGTGCCTTACATATTGATGATTGAAATATTGCGGTATGTAACATTCAATGAAATATATGTTTTTATATCAATTGGTCTGTTTTCAATTCGACAGCTATTCTTATGTGTAGGTACGTATTCAGTGCGGCTAGTTCTTTTAATGTTTGAAAAACGTACCCAACTCGGACGTCCGGAACTGGGTTTTTCCGGACGAATATAGTAGCCATCCGAACGTTTCATTTAAGTTTATTTCAAGTACTCGAACTTTAAATCCGTACTTTCTTCGTACGACCGGGCAACGTTCATGTTCTGGGCGGGATATTGCAGACGTGGTCCTATCCGTCCAGAACTGCAGAATTATCCCAAAACGAATATTAACAATTTGCAGAGATCTTTCCAATCAAAATGGTTTGCTGAACGATCATGGTTGGAGTATAACTGTCAGAAGGATGCAGCATTTTGCTTCCCTTGTCGAGTATTTGGACAGCCAAATTCTGAGCTATCATTTTCCGTTGATGGCTACCGTGATTGGAAAATGGCTCTTTCAAGGAACAGAGGATTTGATAGACATACCAGTAGTAGCCAACACTGTTTCAGCATGGAAAAATGGAATTCCAGCACACCAGTAGATGTTCAACTAAATGAGCAACAGAGAATTTATATTGAGCAAGCAAAGAAGGACAGAGAGGGTCGAAAGAACATTCTCCCCATCTTATTCGATGTGACAAATACAATTTCTCGACTAAGATTGCCTTTCAGAGGTCACGACGAAAGTCCAACCTCATCAAACCGGGGAGTATTTTTGGAAATTGTAAACTTGATTGGGAGGTGGAATGAACAACTGAAAGCACATCTGGAAAAATCAGAGCGAAATCCCAAAGGATGGCCTAGTTATGCATCACCAACCTCTCAGAATGAGATGATCCATAGTAGTGCTCAACTTCTTCGCGAAGATATAGTCAAGGAAATAAAGGATGCTGTGTACTTCGCCATATGCCTTGACACTACTCCTGGTGCAAGCAAGAAAGACCAGCTCTCAATGATTATTCGATTTGTGAAAGAGGAGGGTGACGTGATTGAAGCCTTGCTAGATATGTCACATGCAGAACACGCTGACGGTGAAAGCCTGTATAACCAATTGTGCTCATTATTGAATAAATATGACCTAAGCATGAGCAAATTGCGTGGTCAAGGATACGATGGGTGTGCGACAATGGCTGGGCAATATCGTGGATTACAGGCTCGTGTGAAGGAACATTGTTCAGAGGCACACTTTGTACATTGTTATGCCCATCGCTTGAATTTAGTAGTTGTTGATACCTGTTCGCACAACGTTACTGCACGTAACTTTTTCGGTGTTGCGCAGAAATTGTACGATTTTATTGAACACTCGACCAAACGACACGGTCTCTTTAAAGAGATTCAAAAAGATGAGCAGTCTAAGGATGACAATGATGAGACGGTGCATCATACAGGTACATTGACGTCACTGAGTACTACTCGTTGGTGTTCACGTTCCCAAAATTGCACTGTGTTGGCGAACAATATCACCGCAGTTGCACGGACGCTAAATGACATTTCGACAGATGCAAAGTACGACTCAGATACTTGGAAATGCAATTTCTCTTCACAATAGCATGAATTTCAAATTTTGTCTCTGTCTAACAGTGTTCGTTGAAATTTTGAAGCTTTGTGATATTGCATCAAAATCTTTGCAATCATCCAAGATAGACATTTCTTCTGTTGTATCCCTTGTTGAAGCATTGATCGCTGCAATTCAATCTCAGAGAAATCAAGAGAAATATGATGAATATTGGGATCGAGCCGAATCAATGGCAGCAAGCATTGGCGTTGAAGTTATTGCTCCCCGTCGCAGAAAGGTGTCCTCAAGAATCGATGCAAATTCTGCAAATCAGACCTGCTTTGATTTTAAACAGGAATGTCGCGTTGAATTCTACTATGAGGTCATAGATCTCATGCTCAATGCTTTGCAATCACGATTTAGTATTGAACTAAATCCACTATTGAAATCAATACAAGCTCTTCAGTCGCCGTCACTTCAGAATTTGAATTCTTTGTTGACACTGGCAACATTTTATCCCCGTGATATTCCATGTTCAGATACGCTTAAAGCGGAATACCAACTTTTTGTGCACCATTTATCTTCAACGCAAACCGCACCAAATGGCGTGCACAACTTATATTTGTACATGGTAAATAACAATCAGCACAAAATGCTTGCATCTTTAGCCAAGTTGTACCGCCTTGTACTGACTTTGCCCGTAACATCATCATCTTGTGAGCGTTCTTTTCCGCGTTGAAGTTTGTTAAAAACAACTTAAGAACCACAATGAACCAGGACCGTCTAAATGACTTGATGATCATTGCAGTTGAAGCAGCTCGATCCCAGAAGCTATCACTGGCCGCTTGCCGGGACTACTTCTGGGAATCATTTGCTGAGCGTCGCAAATAGCTTTTCCACTGTGCGAAATCTATCATAAAAGCAGCTCTTTACTTGTGGTCTCTATATGCCTATCTACATGTACCCGTAGATTTAAGATTTAGGACATAAAATTAACTAGGCCTATACAAGAAGAAATCAATTGTATGTACGTGCAAACAGTGTATTTCAAGACCAGTCTATACTTCAAGTTGTAAATCGGTTTTTTCTACATTGTAGGTATGAAAGCATTCTGATTACACTTAGTGTTAGTAGCCTAGCATATCAGCAACATTAGGCCTATACAATTACAAGTGTGCAAGCTGCTTTTATGAAACATTTCAAATGTAATGCATGCAGTTTACATGTAGAGACCTATACCGGTAGGCCTACATGTGTATTACCGGTGTATACATACACATAATTGTGTGACGTTTGCTTGTATATGTATGTGTATAACACAGAAATTTCCTATTCTCGTTTTTATTGCTAGATCTAACAATGTAAGTTCATAGCTTATCCCAAGTTTGTGCTTGTGCCATGAAATCCATGATACCATGCCGATAGATTTTCTTAGAATCATTTTTTGTTGACGTGTAGTTTACCCTCAACCAATTTAATTTTTTGTGCATGAACTGCCTTCATAGCACCGAAATTTGTTTTACCGATTTTTGTGTGACTGAATCCAAAGACGACTGATGAATCCATGCCAACAGATTTTCTTAGAATCATTTTTTGTAAACGTGTAATTTTCCTCATAACCAGTTGTACTTTTTATGCTTAATTGTTAGACTTCACAGCACCATTTTTACAAGCTTTTTCATCCTCGTTGTTGTTTTCTTGATCATATGAAACACATGCACTACACCACTTCCTTGTTTAGGCATACACAGTGATATTTTGTCTGCATGTAGACCTATGTCTTTTAACAGCATCTGCTTTTTTGAATTGTTTTCGATCCACACCACTAGATTTTGTGAGAGTACCAGCTTATAATACTCAGTAGGTAGATTGTTTCCCTTGTCAATCGTATTTTCGAAGATTGAATTGTTAAATAGCTGAGTTTCAGATATCTCCAAAGCGGTGTGTTGTCTACGTGTATCACGTAATTTTTCAGAGATAATGAAATATAAAACTTGTTTATCTTAACTCTGTTGCTACCCGCATCACTTGAAACAGTGTAAAAGGGCGAATGAATGGATTAGAATTCAACAATCAGAATAGCAAGAAATAGAAAATTCAAAATATGTACATTTATAGGCCTACAGGCCCATGGGGGTCACGGGCGAAAGTCAATGGTGTGGCGTGGACCCATAAACTTATGAACAATGATGTCACAAAAATGGGCCTGCTCAAGTTTTTTGCGGCGCACGACGCCCCTGGCCATGTGGTTCCGGCCACAGACACGGTTCCGGCAGTCTATCAGTGCACTTTGTCAGTGTTCATGCTTGTTGTCACGCATCACGAGGTTAACCTGCGCACAACCTGATCATACGTTTTGTGCCAAAGAGAGATAGAGAGCAACTCACCATTTATTAAATCCCAAATGTGTATGATTTTCGATTTTTAAATGAACTTGAGATGAACACAGTTGGAATTGTTGACATCTGATATATCCTGCGCTAGCCAACGTTCCGTTTACTTAACAAAGCAAGTCTCGTTCATTCACGTGTTTTCTATTTCGTCTCAGATCGTCGTATATTTAAATTGTTCAGTTACAAGCGTTAGTTAAACAAAAACATTCATTGTTATATGCGATACATCATTCTTCCCCCCTAAGAATTTATTGTCACATAACCACATTCAGTCACTGAATCCATAGCGAATAGGAGGATCACGCTTTCGACGAGGATTTCTGCGTGGAGTGTCGGTGATGTCAGGCTGAGTTAACACATTTGAGTCAGTGTTCGGTTGCACAAATGTTTGATCACGAGCTGAAGATTCTTCGCGCTCTCTCTCATCCTCGACCAGTCGCATTTGTAGTTGGTTCACATGTCGCTTGACCACGCCTCTATCAGTTTGTAGGATCCTCACCATTCTTCCCCTGCACTCGATTACAATGCCAGGTAACCATTTGGGTCCTTTGCCATAATTCTTGTAGTATACATGTGTACCTACCTGGAACTGACATTTTCTATTGGTGGGACAACTTTCTTCCGCCTTCCTTTGTTTTGATACGAGGGATAGCAGATTTTTCGGCTTTCTACCATGAAGGCTTTCAGCGGGAGATAGACCGTCCAGTCCAGGGTGTGGCATTGTGCGATACATGAATAGTACCTGTCTCGCTGTTTGCCACAGCTCATCTGCAGAAGGCTCAGCACTTGTGATACATTTCTTCATGTGCTGCTTGAACGTAGCAACAAACCTTTCAGCAAGGCCGTTGGATGGTGGATGTGCCACAGGAGACGTGATGTGCAGCATTCCCAATCGACTGCAGAAGTTCTCGAACTCCTCAGCTATGATTTGGCTCCCATTGTCCGTGATAATAGTATCACACAGTCCTTCGATTGCCAATACCTGTTCGAGCGCAGCAATTGTGTCTTTGGACGTAGTGTGTCCAATATTCATCATTGACAAGTAGGGAAATCTTGACTTTGCATCTATTATTATGAGCCACATCCTTCCGAGAAACGGACCAGCAAAGTCCATGTGTATCCTGGACCACACATGCGGAGGTTCAGGCCAACAAGTATAGCTTTGCGGCGGACTCACGGCGTTCTCTCTACATGCGGCGCATTTCCTACAAAATAGTTCGACATCGGAGTTTGCACTAGGCCACCAGACGTATTGTCGCAAGGTCTGCTTCATTCGTACGATGCCAAAGTGAGCAACATGCAGAGTCTTGAGGATGTCAATTCTCAGTGACTCAGGGATAACAACACGAACTCCTGCATCTGCTTGTAGCATGACTGCATTTTCATGAATAAACAAACTGTCTTTCAAATTCCAATAGCGCATAAGCTGCTGATCTCTCGGCCTTGTTCTAGGCCAGTCACTGTTTACGATGTGTCTCTTGACTTCTGTCAATGTCTTGTCCTTCTCTGTTTCCCGTATGACATCAGTCAAGTCAATAGGAGACTCGAACAAAGTGTTTTTTATCAGATTGACAGTTTCTTCTTCTTCGAGAGTTTCGATCCTGTCAAAGTTTTCATCTGGGCCAACTGGCAGTCTACTCAAGAAATCTGCGTTTGAGTGTTGAGACGTAGGACGAAATCGGATCTCGAAGTCATAAGCACGCAGTTTCAAGGACCATCTTGTCAGTCTCTGTGCGGCCATTGTAGGAATATTTCTCTCAGGTGAAAATATTGCAGTTAGTGGCTTATTGTCCAATTGCAATGTAAATTTTCGTCCAAAAATGAATTTGTGAAACTTCGTCACGCCAAATATCACTCCAAGTCCCTCTCTATCCAATTGTGAGTAGCGCTTCTGAGCTGCAGTCAGTGTCTTGCTTGCAAAGGCGATTGGCTTTTCCTCACCGTCTTCGATCTGTGACAGTACAGCACCCGTTCCGTATGGCGAAGCATCAGTTGCCAAAACAAGTTGCTTTGAAGGATCATAGTGCGTTAAACTCACAGCTTCGGCGATGATTTGCTTGAGTTCCTGAAACGCCTTTTCTTCCTTCTCTTTCCATTGAAACTTGACATTCTTCTGCAATAATGCATATAGAGGTGCTGCTTTGGAAGCCATTTGAGGGATGAAAGCAGAATAATATCCGACTTTACCCAAGAAAGCCTTGACTTCATCACACGAGGATGGTCTTGGAAGCGATGTTACTGTTGTTATTGCCGATGAAGAAGGTCGACGTCCTTGTGAAGAAAATTCGAAGCCCAAATACTCGCATTTCGGTTGCACCCAAGAACATTTTTCAGGTCTAATGCGAAATCCAAAATCTGATAATGCAGCTATCACGCGTTCAAAGTTTTCCCAATGTTCCGTTTCGTCTCGACCAGTGACAATAATATCATCCAAGAATGCGGCAGTTCCTGGCAGTGAATTGATCATTTGGTCCATTATTTGCTGAAAAATTGATGGTGCTGATGATATCCCAAAGGGCATGCGATGATATTTGAAGATACCGAATGGCGTATTTATGACGCATATCTTCTTTGACTCTTCATCTAGCTCTACTTGAAAGTAGGCATCAGACATGTCGAGTGTTGTGAAGAACTTGCCATCGCTGATCTTTCCGCACAAATCGTCAATATGAGGTAGCGGATGCTGTTGTGTATTTGATTGTCGATTCACATCGATGAAGTCACCACACACACGAAGCTTGCCGTTTGGCTTGGAGACGACAACTATGGGAACAGCCCAATCACTATATGCAATCTTCTCGATAATTCCTTGTCCCTCGAGACGGTTTAATTCTTCTTGCAAAGCTTGCTTTTGGGAAAACGGTATAGGCCTTGCTTTCCGAAACACAGGTGTAGCATCATTCTTCAGTTGTATGTGCGCCTTCGTTTTCGAGCACAGTCCCAGACCTGACTGGAAAACCGAAGAATACCGAAGCATCATCTCGTCTAACTTCCGTTTCTTGTCATTTTCCGAAACATAGAAGACTGATGTTTCACTCGGTGAACTGTCAAGAGAGGACAGTCCATGCTGTGTCATGCCGAATTCATCTGACCAGGGCAGACCCAACAAGTTTGCATACTTTCTCTCGTTAAGAACGAACAGAGGCAACACTTTAGTTGTCTGGCCTACTTGCACTGTGACCGTACATTTCCCTTTAACAGACAGGTTGTGACCATCGTAAGTTCTCAGAATAGCGGATGTTGCAGTGATAACCGGTGATCCGATTGATTCGTATCCATCCAGTCCAACCATAGAGCATGTAGCGCCGGTATCCCACTGAAAGTACATTTGCTTTCCATTGACTGTTGCAGCAATGAAGATTTGATTCTTCTTCCTTTGCACTTGCTCAAAAACCGCGCTCACATAGTGAACTTCGAGCTCAGCCTCACTTATCTGGTTTGCATTGCTGGTACCCTTTGACTGACTACGACACACGGAAGCGAAGTGATTTTTTCTATTGTATTTTCTGCATATTTGATTATTAGCAGGACAGTCTTTCCTCTCGTGCTTGACATAGCACCCAGGACAACCTTTGCTGAGACTAAAACGCTGTTGGCTTTGACCACTAACTTTGCGAGCTGTATTCGTCCCTTGTTGAAATTGCAAGCTGCGTCGATTTGCTGCACTTTTGCCTCTCTTGCCTTTGTTGTAGTAAGGTGCGATTCGATTCACCGTAGCAGCAGTAGCACAATCTGAACTTACATCGGCGCCTTGCACAACTTGCACTGACCTACATGTCTGTAGGTACGACTGTGCTTTCTGTATCACTGTGTCTACAGTAAGCTTCGAGTCTTGTACACTGCCGTCGAACCTCAGCATGAGGAGTGCGTCGAATAATGACGTCAATAATCATGTCATCAATGTAAGATGCGGAACAACCAGCCTTTGGGCAGGCGAATTCACAATCCGCACCCAGACCTCGCAATGTAGCGACCCAATCCGCGTATGTTTGACCTGGCTTCAAGTCGGTCGAGTTAAAATCGTACCGTGCGGCGTGTTTATTCACTGCTTCTTTGAAGTGAATTGTTAGCTTTTCAATCAATTCAATGAAAGTCTTTGAAGTCAGATCTTCTCCACTGTATAGATTTTTCAACAGTTGATATGTGCTAGCTCCGACAGATGCCAGCAAACATGCACGTTGTGTTGTACTATCCTTGGTATCGTGTAAATCAAAATGGTACTGCAGCCTTTCGACATACTGAGTAAACTTTTCCTTTCCCTTGTCGAACGCCTCGAACTTGGGCAACGACAAATTAGGAGAAGTGGAAGTTCCAACACTTAGACTTTTTAGAAGAAGCTCGAACTGTTCTTGCTGATTTTTCAATATGTCTTTCAAGTCACTTGCAGATAAAGCCATTTTTGAACGATCGTATTTGAGAACACACGATGCGAAGAACGTCGAATATCTTGCCGAATGATTGTAAGATCCGAAGAATTGAATTCACTCGATCGCGAAGTGTAACTAACGCAGAGAAGACCAACTCACTCGCTGTGGTATAACTGACGAAGAATCAACCAGCTGATTCACTCGTTCAGACGAAAGCCGTTGACAGCAGGCGCAGAATGACGTTGACAAGTTAATCTCACTCCTAGCACCACTGATATATCCTGCGCTAGCCAACGTTCCGTTTACTTAACAAAGCAAGTCTCGTTCATTCACGTGTTTTCTATTTCGTCTCAGATCGTCGTATATTTAAATTGCTCAGTTACAAGCGTTAGTTAAACAAAAACATTCATTGTTATATGCGATACATCAACACGGAATTGACTGATCATATGATATTTTGATGCAGAAGCAATTATTTCATAGATTCTCCGTGTCATGGCAGCCTTGGAGAGGCAATGCTTGCTAAAGTAGCAATTTGATATGTTGCTATTGCCTTCATGCTTATAAGAGCACTAGCTGTAAACGTGATTATATCACAAGCAACATGTCAATATGGTAGAGCAAAATGACCTATAGCAATCGCAGAGACAATCATTTCAATCAACTATAAAAGATGTAAATGGGTCCACATCACCATTCAGATTCAAAAATGAAACATAAATTTAGTGAATCACAAAATCATGCCGATGAAAATTGAATTAAAAGCATGAAATGCAAAGATATTATGAAATGTCAGCAACGAAAGCATAGAACTAGATCCCGACTTTTCATGAAGTTGCAATATATAATGTGGCTCATGAAATTTCCTTGATCATCAGCACAATTTCGGCCCTGTGGTTACGATGCATAGAGTCGACACTCTCGGCTGTATGCTTGCGCTGGTCATGCTTGCATTCATGACTGATTCGAAGTCTCAGACTGATCTCTTCGCCTTGCAACGTTTGTCGTTGGCAGGTGAAAAGGCGATTCCACTGCACATTTTCTGGTGGAGAGATAGAAAGACGGAGCTGACGACACGTGTGTGAAGTTAGCGGAACCACTCAGCGGAACCATTTTTTATTATAGCTTAATTCTATTCGAAACAGCTGCTAGTTTGTCAATTTCAGTTTCTGATTACGAATCTGAGCTCAGATTTCACAAATTCACAGTCGCTTTTGAGAAATTCAAGTTTAAAGATAAAAGTGGTCCCGCTGTGAAGTTAGCTGAACCATCCAGCGGACCCAATTGCTGAGTCTCGCTGATTGACGCAGTAAATCAATTTCTTTTGGTCACTACCCGATCAATTTTGTTGTGCTGATCACGAATATGTGCCTCATCTTTCAAAACAATGCAGATTTCACCCGGAAATCTGAATTTCACTTTTTCTGCAAGCTGATTGTGAAGTTAGCGGAACCATTTTTTAATAGAATGAATTTCTTAGCAAAATCCATCCTCTCCTGCTAATTTGAAGCTCCTAATCACAAATCTGTAATCAGATTTGCAAAACTCGCCCGCATTGCAAAGATATTCCTCTATCTGGGTCCGCTGTGAAGTGCCCGCGGAACCACCTACTGGCATTAAAATTTCAAATTCTAATTTTTGCACAGAATCGCTGCAATAGACATACCAAGAGAATGGAATTGCTTCACTGATCACGGTTTGCCGTCCGATTTCACGGGAGAATAAGTATATTGCCGAGAAAAATTGATTCTACGGTTTTCAAGGATTTCATCGGAATCTCAGCAAATGCAGCATCTCAGCATCGGAATCTTTGTAATGCGGGCGAGTTTTGCAAATCTGATTACAGATTTGTGATTAGGAGCTTCAAATTAGTAGGAGAGGATGGATTTTGCTAAGAAATTCATTCTATTAAAAAATGGTCCCGCTAACTTCACAATCAGCTTGCAGAAAAAGTGAAATTCAGATTTCCGGGTGAAATCTGCATTGTTTTGAAAGATGAGGCACATATTCGTGATCAGCACAACAAAATTGATCGGGTAGTGACCAAAAGAAATTGATTTACTGCGTCAATCAGCGAGACTCAGCGATTGGTTCCGCTGGATGGTTCCGCTAACTTCACAGCGGGACCACTTTTATCTTTAAACTTGAATTTCTCAAAAGCGACTGTGAATTTGTGAAATCTGAGCTCAGATTCATAATCAGAAGACTGAAATTGACAAACTAGCAGCTGTTTCGAATAGAATTAAGCTATAATAAAAAATGGTTCCGCTGAGTGGTTCCGCTAACTTCACACACGTGCTGACGACCACGTGTAGGCTCAGATTCAATTTTTGCAAAATATTTGTAAAATGGACAACAGCTAATGTCAGTAAACTCATGTCAAACTGAATTCGATTATCTCCTCCTGCCATACAAGCACCAAAATGAAAATTTACAGATTGATAGACGATAACGGAATTTATACGCACGACTCGTACACGACTGCTGTTGAAATCAGAGTGCAAGTATATCGCTTGATTCGATATTTGACAGAATACGACTCAATTCGTTAAGGCCATCAAATAAAAGAATGAAATGATGTCAGATTGTAATGGTGTGGCCATATGATATCCGATGTCTGTGAGTGTGGCTATTCATGCAACTTGCACACCGCATCACGTGCTTTATCACAGTCAAAGAATATGGATAATTTATAGACTGCAAACTCCGTGAAAATTTGGAAACTACACTCAAAATGTCTGCTACTCGCTGAGGACATGATGGCAGTAGTCTGCAATACACCTATAATTTGTCCTAGCACAAAAGTCGAACATTCCGTGACCGCAATCGAAATTATGTTGAAATAGGAAACCACTCTGTGCAGGAAACATTAAATTTCAATTTATCTTTTAATCGACACATCAACATGTTCTTCATAAAATATACAAAGATAAGGAGGGGCCTCATTTTGTAGATTTTTTATAATTTTTCTCTCAATTCTTGCAATTCCTCAGGAATTTTCATGAAAACAATACCATCAATTACTTTGTTAAAAACGACGTCAAGCTGATGAAATTCAATTGTTGCCAACACACTTAATTGAAGCATAATTTTGTAGAATTCTTGGAATGGCTCTGCTTCAAATTATATATGCCTTTATAGTGTTATCGCTGTCTGCTCCCTTTCTTTACCAATTATTGATTAATAAATTGTATTTATTGGCAATCCTGGTGGGATTTGTTTTAAAAAATCGCAGATTGCATGCAAAACAGTAAATCAATACCAGCAACAAAACAGGTATCATTCATGGAAATTATAGGGGAGAGGCGGGTTCATTGGCCCTTTTTTTCAGGAGGCTGTAGAATCGAAACGGATGGGTCTATTGACAACATACCACATGCATTTTGTAGCTGTGAGATTAGACTACAACATATGAGTGCCGATTGGATCTTGGTAATACTTTTTGCAAAATTACAAAAAATAGAGTAAAAAAGTGAAAGCGGCCAATGATGCCGACTGGTTGTCTTCATTGGCCGGGCCCGGGGGGTTGGTGATCATTGGCCGGGTAGTTGGTTTTGTTTCAAAGGACAATTTATCAACTGATATTCGAATACTAATTCCTAGATCATATATACTAATTATTGGTTAGCAATAATTTTCAAATTTATCGACTTGACATTTCGGCACCGTACCTGTACCGGTACCAGTAAGCGTTGCTGATGTTGAAAACAAAATTACTAGTTAGAGAAAATATTTTCATAAAGTATGTAGGCATTAAGTCTCAAATTTAGGGTAATTTATACAAAGATGAATATAAAAAACACAAAATTACAGACACTTCTTTAGATCACACAATTAATTATTGTATTGGAATTACAGTTTTCATAGCATACCGATCGATACGTGAGTCTAGCAACGCGTAGTCTACAAGTTAAAACAGTCAAGAGAGCAATCGAATCGGTAAAGTTTGCTGGAGCGTGCAGTTGACCCTGTCGATGGGATAGGAAGTTTGATGAGAATTTCATCAAGTGTTGCTACCGCAACATCGTCAATGTCTGGGAAAAAGAAAACTTGCTCACGGTCACGCTTTCTCATGAACATAAGCATTATTTCAGGAGACATCTGCAACACTTTGCACACATAGTTTTGGGATGAACACTTTCCCGACACTGTGGCCACTTCAAGGTCTCCAACATTTAAGTCCATATTCCTTGGAATTATCCGATATTTCAGCGCGTTTTATTATCTTCTCCGCCGGTTCTTCCTCCTCAAGCTGGTCATTGTTCTCTTCTCGAAACAATGGTGTCATGTGATCGACATGTAGTAGTTTCCTTTTCGGCTTCTTCGACATCTGCAGTTTGGAAGATTCTCGTTCTTCGAGAAGAAATTTTTCTGGGCTTGATGTCAACACTGTTGAGCTACCCCTCTTACGTCCTATCTTCCGTTCTGTTACTTGTAGGTAGTGATGCAAATGGAAAATTTTCCAGTGGAAAATTTTGAAATTTATTTTTTTGGTGATTGACATTTTTTCCTTTGTTTTGGAGACTTGTTGTAGTCGCTTGAAAAGACTATGCAATATGCAAAGACCGAAAACTTCTCTTTCATCCCTGCATGTTAACTTTTTGGGACCAACTGCACCCTCCATGTCTATTTCAGATCTTTTTAACTGAATATCAGACATTAAATAGATTTCAGATTTCTCTAATTGAATTTCAGATATCTGTCAGAAACTCAACTTTGAAAGGATCTTAGATTCAACTGGAGAATCTCCAATTCATCTGGAAAAGTCTGAAATTCATTTAAGTAGATCTGAAATCGATTGGGAACTATCTGAACCAGCTAGAAATGGAATGTGTAGCTTGTCCTCCACGAAGATATCGGACAATACGCCAGAAGTTAGAAGCTATCATATAGATATTTTCTACTCATCACAGATATCTTTAGTTTCCAAATATCTCACGAGTCTACAGTCTTTATATCTTCCAATATATGGTCGCTCATGTATAATGCTGTGTTGGACTGTGTGCTTGTGCTTCACATGTTCATCAACACATGGAGAATTTGTATCATTGCAATCAAGGCTGCATAATAAAGCTTAACTTTCAAGCCATAAATAAACTCCCAAATAAAGTGCATTATTTCTGCTCCAGATCTTTCACAATGCATGAAATTATACCCCTGTAAAGGAAAAAATTCACGTTGTCCCAAAAGATGTCTGTGTTATAAATTATAATATTAAAAATGGCAACAAATTGCCACAAGCCACTGGTGGCAAAGGAATGTTCAAAAATCCGCGGACGGGATTCGTATTGCTACGATTGCAAAGAGTGCGATTGTTTTAATCGAAATGATATGATGAAATCAAGAGTTTTATAACAATTCTATTGATGTGTCTATGCCTCGGCTGTGATAGAAAACGTAAAAATTGTATCACAAAAATTCAAATTTCTTCATTTTTCAAAATCGTTTTATTCAAAATAATGATCAGAATCACCAGTTTTATAGACCCATTCTATTGGTATGTAGCTGCCTCGGCTGTGGAAGTGGTCAAAGCAGGGCCTATCACAAAAATCAGAACTTTCAAAATTTTCCAAAATTTTCCGATTTTTTCCAAAATTTTCCATGGAAAATTTTGATTCAAAATTTTCCGGAAAATTTTCATCACTACTTGTAGGACGGGCAAGGAAGGGTCTGATGGTTTCAGGAGAGACAACTTCATTAGATGGTCGTGAAGGCTCCATCTCGTCGTCAGGAATGCTTAGCTGAGGAATATGCACACTTGCTGGAAGAAAGTCAGCTTCGTCGAAAATATCTGAACTTAGTGGAAAGATTCCCGTTGCTCGGAACCCGCTACTTATGTTTCTTCGAGTAAATGACAGATCATACGCCCGTCCATAGAGCTCTCCCATTTCGTACAGGGTGACTCGAGTCCCTGGGTGGGCCAATTGCCAATCATGCACAGATTTTTTGTAAAAAGCTTTCAGCGGGCCGTAAACGGAAGCGTCCAACGGCTGCATCCTGTGTGAACAATGTGGGGGAAATGTCAGCAGATGGATGCCGTTTTCTCTGCAATACAAAACTGTGCGCAGGCTGACATGTCTTGCATGGTTATCTAACAAAATGATAATAGGATTCTCCTTCGTTGCGCATGTGTGCTTCACGATGTGCGGGAGAACGTCATCCGAAAAAATTTCGGCTGTCATCCATCCGGACCATGTAGCTGAATTAACTCCCAATGTTCCAGCAGGTGCTCCATGAACGAGACGAGTAGGAGAAACCTTTTTGAGGGGAAATACCATAACTGGTGGTACAGTGCTCCCGCCGGCCGAGATTATTCCTAGAACACAGTGACCATCAATCCGCGCTCCGCAGCCGTTACCATTCCTACTTGCTTTCTTTCTGTTGGGGCGATAACTTTGGAACAAACATTTACGTTTGTTATTCCAGTTTCGTTCAAATTATAGACTCGATTCCAATCAATATCGTAAGTATTCATGGTTAGAGTAAAACTGTCAAAAAACTTTTCCACGGCTTTCTTGTTGAAACCAGTTGCTCTGGCCATAGACGTGGCTTCCGGTGTTCGAAGGGAGAGATTAGTACGTTTGAGAAATCCACGAAGCCAATCCTTTCCTGCACATTTCATACTAGTCCACGATGACGGCATCTTATCTTCGGGAATAATTTTGGCGGCAAACTCGGCAGCAAGCCGGCGCGCTTCCATGGCAGTGAGACCATAGAAACGGTGGACACACTCAGTTATGAAAGCTGCTAGTTGGCGCTCTTGGTCAGGGCTGAAGACCAGCCTGTTCATCAATTGCCCATGTACAACAGATGACCCTGGGACTTGATTTTTGTGCCGGCGTAATGACCGTACACGAATCTTTGTCCATTCAGAAACTTTCGGCAACGAGGCACCGTCTTTAATCATGTCCTGAGCGCGTGCCATATCCTCCGCGGTATATTTTGCTCGCTTGCTCATGATTGCCTGAAAAGAAAACGAAGTGTCTGGATGTCATTAACTGTAGCCGGAATAATTCTAATAATTCCTAATTAGAATTCTTAATATTCTTAATTAATTAAAATCCCATCTGTAGTTATAGATCTAGTTATAGTAGTTATATCCCATCTGGCCTTATAGTGCTGACTCGGCAGAGAATGCAATCAATCACAAGTCACGAGAAGAGAGGGAGAGAGCTCGTCGCTCATTGCCTCACGCACCACGTCATACACCAGCCGATAGCGTGCGTCACGTTTAAAGAACCTTGATTTTGGTGGTGAACAAAGATTCTAGTTGCTTGTGAGCTGCTTCACCGCACAAGTGTCTTACAGCTAAGATGATAAAGCGTTCGAGCCCTCAGCAGTCTAAATTTTTGTGATTTTTGTATCTTGTTTATTGTCATTGATTTTTCGGACAACTTTATGACCGCATTGTGCTGAAATACTTTTGTAACACTATTACGAGATTATCAGGACATAAACCGAGAGTTTAATAAACTGATGTAAATGCGAGAGGCTGTACTTAGAAGTCTGCATTCTTAATTTTCTTATTCTCTTGAGAAATATAATAGTATTAAAAGTAGGCCTTCCTCTTCTCTGCTATATGTCTATTTTGCTGTAACAGCATGTTTTTGTTCCTTCTATACGTACCTAATATAGACTTTTATGCCTACCTAGGAAACCGGTAGCTATATGGAAACCCTCACAACTGAAAAAACGTATCGGTAGTGGTAGTGGTTATCATACTATGATAACCAATTTAAATTTTTCATGTAATAAAACTTAGGAAATAATTGAAAAATTATAACAGTGACATACAATGGACCCTTGCCAGAGTTTTAATTAAATACCTTGTAGAACAGACGAAACAAATTTAATTTTTGAAAATTACAAGGCGGCCAATGATCCCCACCCCAAACGGCCAATGATCCCGACCCCTGGTAGTCCGAACAAATCATTGTGTAGACTAGGGAAAATCGATTAATTGGTGCAATCGAGCAATGTCATTTGATAGAAGAAGTTAAACTCTACCCATTAATAATATTCGTTTCAATCTCGGTCACGATTATTCTCGTAAGATCCCCCATTTTCGTAAAGTCGCAAACATTTCGAAATGAGTGTGATTTTTTTACTTACAACTGACTACCATAGTTTCCATTTCCTGATGTTGATATTTGTGGCACGTTTTGGTATTGCCCTAATGATGATTCTCTGAAAATACCGCTGGTGCAAGATAGATAGGTTTTAAGAAAACGCAGGGTGGCCAATGAACCCGCCCGGCCAATGAACCCGCCTCTCCCCTAACCTTTATTTTGCGATAGCATCTTGATTAGAGTCAAAAGAGTTTTCTTACTAGTGGCATGTTACTGTCATAATTTAATTGTCACTGTCACCAATACTCCATTTGACTTTTCGATAGACAAAAAAAGTCAGAGCAACATTTAATTTTTTGTGCAACAAATGGAATTCATAAGAGCATTTAAGGCATCCAGTTGATCAGTGTCAAGAGCCAATACTGAAAATACAAGTCTGATGGTGATATTGTATCAGATTTCCACCCACTCAGTCGAGGCAGTGACGAATGGACATGCTTCATATGTCAACAGTAGTAAGTAAAACTCCACTTCTGGACCGCGCAAGATGGCCGCCATCGAAGAATTTTCGCTGACGTCCCCCCCCTCTGGAACGACAGTGTCGTGGTGTGCCGGCCAGGTTGGTCCACGTTCACAAAATGTTCGCTGACGTCCCCCCCTCGAAAACGACAGAGTGTGAGACTCGGGTGTGTTGGTCTCGTGTGGCTTGTCGTGGCCGACCGCTTAGGTTGACG